>KZ302094.1:0-58374 GCA_002554575.1 Amanita thiersii Skay4041 | reverse complement strand
TCTACCTAGTGACCAGACATATCTTTATCTTATCTAAGCAGTGGTCATCTCACCATTGCCACTCTACTTGAGAGTCCTATACTTGGTCTTCAGCTTACTGCCTGAGCACTGAGATAGACATCCATTACAAAGTTCTTACAGAGCTTCTAGCAGTAGCATAAGCAACTACCTAACAAGCAAGTTAGCTCCCTAGCTACTAGCTTCCCTTAGGGATTAGCCTAGTGCTTTGCACAGGCATTCTGGACTGGGCAACTCCCTCTGGGAGCCAGTCTTCTCAACACCTTACATGTCTTCAATTATTTGTGAGCATATAATTTTGACAAACTTGATGGCCAAGGTTGCTATCATAACCCGTTTCTATTTTCTTTTCTTTTCATTTCTTTTTCCTTTTCTTTTCCTTTTTCACTATCTTATCTTATCTCCACCTTCGGTCATCTTGGATCACTCGGTCATGTCGGACTTGTCGGACATCTCGGGTAATCCCAGAAGACAGTTGGTTCAATCCTCCTTAGTGTCGTTCTTTTATCACTTGGGTTATAGTCATTGTTTGTAGTTGTTTATACCTTAGCTTCTAGATAGTCTACCTCTACATGTAGCTACAGAAGTCGTCGTCTCGTCTCAATCATCATCCTTGTCTCTCTCCTCTCTCGTTCTTCAGTATTGTGGGTTGATACCTGAGAGAGTTCGGATCGTGGTACAAGGGCTATTTCGTGAGCTTTTGACAGTTGCTTGGTATAACTGATGGTGCACAGAGATCAAATACTACTAAGCCATTGGTAGTGGCACAGTACCCCAATTTGAGGATATCAACAAGTATCAGCTATATCTCATCAATGCCAAGCAATGTGCAGAGGTTGAAGACATATGTACATGAGGACTAATGATTATGCCAGATGAAATTGATTTCAAGGGAGATGAAACACTGATGGAACCAGAGGTATGTATCACAAGTTTAGCCAACTCATCACTGATTATTGGGGAGCAAGCTCCCCACTTATCCAGAATCAAGCCCAAAAAGCCAAGCATGTGATGCATACTGGTATTGGGTGCCCTGTGGGAACCAGGCCCATGTTATTATTAACAGGTGTAGTGATATAGTAGATAGAGTAGAATGCACTGGTAAATTTGTCTTGTTGAAAAATAAATTTAACATGGTCACATCTATTCAGTATCTGATAAGATTTGATTGAAGGTGAGAAAAAAAATAAACTGCCCTCTGCAAGGCTCGAACTTGCGACCTCAGGATGTCAGGATCACGTGATCCTTCATACAGTGTATGAGACCTGCGCTCTAGCCAACTGAGCCAAGAGGGCACACCTATGTCTGCCGATCTGGGCTTTCAAGATCAGGATGTCACCGGAATTTTTTACTGAGAAAATAGCGCCTCTGTGAAATACTGTACTATCAATATGCCAATTGCAATGGCACTCACTCCGCTCAAGTCTCTGATCTTTCTAAATTCTAAAGCGCAATGCAAATGATGTGCTTCAGGTTCACCCAACCCGGCCCTTCAAGTTGGACTTTACGTAAAGGTTTTAAGCTCAACCAGCGCTCATTACGCGGACTCGACTAGTCACTCGACAGCGCAATGGGTGCCACACTACACTTATCTTTCGCTTGCGCCCACCTTTTCTTTTTTGTCGCACTCGTCGTAAAGCCTTCTCCCTACCGGGGGTTGTTATTCCTCCCCGTCGCCATCTTCATGTACAAAGTGCTCATGTCATCTTGGCACTATTCGTCACCCATCGGATACACATATGCATGCGCGTCATTGGGACAGTTATTTGCGGCCTGCGATTACATTCTGCTTACGGATGTCCAGAGGGAATTGACTTTTCGAAAGCAAACAAAGCCAGCCTATCAGCTGCCGCTTCGCCAGCGTATTGAATGGGCGGCAAATTTGGCGGCGAGCGTTCGGGGTATCGGTTGGAACCATGAACCGCGGCATGCTTTGCCTTCTTCAAAGCCCAAAACTGCGCGGTCCGAATTTATTGCTCAACAACTCCAAGGTCTTGCATGGCACCTGATGGCATACGAAATCTCAACCGCATATACGCGTGGAAATCCTAGCTTTCTCAAGAATGGATGCTCTTTGGCAGCCCACGGTTTTTTACGCTGTGTGATAAACATCACCGCACTCGCGGCCGCCGCGGTGGTACACATTGACCTTCCCCATCGTCTATTGAGCATCTTCAGCGTCGCAACAGGACTTTCTGACCCTGAAGATTGTAAGCCCCTTTTTGGGTCATTCTTCGATGCTTATTCTCTCACGAATATTTGGGGGTAAGTTCTCGAGGAACTTCTATTCGCATATCCAGTGATTAACTTCTCCATCTAGCCGTGTTTGGCATCAGTTATTTAGACGAGTGAGTGACAACAATGTAATCGAGAAGGGTTACTTAAGGTTATAATTACAGATTGGTATCTCTCATGGGCGCTTTTTGGCACATAGAGTGCTGAATTTGAGAAAAGGCTCTATAGCCTCCTTCCTCGTACAAGTGTACATAGCCTTTCTGTTGTCAGGTTTAATGCATCTTGCTGGCGACTATGCTCTCCTCGGGAGTTGGTCGGCTGGTGGTGCAATGGAGTTTTTCCTTCTCCAAGCAGTTGGAATAACTTTCGAGATTTCTGTTCTCACCATTGCAAGGAGACTTGGTTTCAGTGGTCAATGGAAGTGGGTTGGGTATCTGTGGGTCGTAACGTGGTTTACGTTAACAGTGCCTGGCTGGGCGGACCCACTTTTCCGCGCAGGAATGGCAGAGGCGTCACAAGATCTGGGTATCTTGTCAGGCTTGTTGATGAAGGGATGGGTTCTTTATAGGTCGTAAGTACGACAACCTACCAAAAGTACCGGATCGTATGCTACCAATCAATCGTTGGTTTTTCCGCTACACCATCTGATAAGCTTTGCAGTGTTTGCCCCGGTTTTTCGCTTAGCATTTACCACATAATGGTTTAGGTCAATCTCAAGCTTCACTATTTGACTTCTTCTGGGTACTTTCCGCCACTCGAGATGGTCCAGACCGTGCCCAAGGACTGCCTAACCCCATGATGCGTTCTCAACTGCTGACTGTAGAGCCATATAGTTGTTGTCCCATCAAGTTCAGGTGACCCCCACGGTTTGTTGATCGTTGACTTCTGATAACAGGTCTCAGCCTTCGTCGCTTGTGGTCACTCCCAGCTGCACTTCCACAGGAAACTGTTAAACAACTCGTGCATCACCAAATGTTGTAAGTAGCTCATCTGGTTATGCTACTACGGGGTACTGTGAGTATGATATGTGGCTGTACACTTTTGTTTTTCTTTCCTCTGCCTGCCGCTCCCTATGTCAGCCATTGTCAGCCATTGTCAGCCTCCCAAGTCGCTATGTATATGAACCTGTCTCTGCTCACGATTTATCTTCATTCTACGCACTCATCTCCTCCCCTTTCCTTTCCTTCCATCTCCATCCTTAGGACCGCTCGTCGACATCAAGAACCGTCATCAACTCTGACATTCGCTCAGTACACCCTTCGCCTTCAAACGCGCTTTGGGTCTGATCCGTCGTTCTTTACTTGCACATCCCTCAGCGCAACTAGTTGTTGACACATCCTCAAGTAACACGCAATGTCGTTCGTTAAATTCAAGAGGTCCTTTTCAGATTTTGTCAAACGTGCCAAGGTATGTCAACGAGCGTCTATCTTGCCTATATCAAGTGGCTGACAAAGTTCTCGTATGCCGTAAAGATAAAGCACAACAGAACTACCAAATCTGTGGACGCGAGAACCACGTTTCCCGCTACTGTTACGGTCGTAGAGGTCGCAAGCCCTGAAGTATCTACTAGCTCCAAGGTACATTACGCGTAACTGTCGTAGTAACTTTAGGTGGCTGACCATTGGTAATTCAGGACACGGAGGATTCCTTGCTCGAGTCTCTTGGCGATGCTTATCACGCGCCTGAGATCCTGGATGTCCACCGTTCTTCCAAGTATGGACTGAACAACTCTCCCAAAGTTTCCCTTGCCGTCGTCTCCCCTCCTACACGTGTCCTTGCTGACGCTGCCCAAAGCCCTGTTGTTCCTATCACTCCTGTCCTTGAGGACTCTGTCCCTGTCAAGGAGCTCCCTCTTGCACCTATCAAACCTCTTGCTATTGTTCCTAAGAACCGTTCTCCGTCTCCCGCTGAAGGTCTTGCACTCACACTGCCTTCTCCATTGGTCATTGACCCCGCTGTGCCCAAAGAAGGATCGAGCCTTTCAGTTGATGTCATAACCCCTCCGTTCACGCCCTCATTGACTTGTTCTACTCCCGCCTTGTCTCCATTGTTCAATGCGTCCATCTCGAGCAATACTCGTGTCATGCGTCTAGGTGACCTCAGGGTTCTTCAATTCGTCAGCAAAGGATCTAGCGGCCAAGTTTATCTCGTCAATGACACGATTTCTCTCAGGCAGTTCGCGCTCAAGGTAATGAAGAAGGCTGACACTGTCTTCAGACACCCCGCAATTGGATATATGCTCATGGAAGAAAAGAGAATTATGGCTTCCCTGCAGGGCTGCGATTGGTTTGTACAGCTTGAGGCGAGCTGGCACGATTCTAAGAATATCTACCTGGCCATGGTGAGTATATTTCCGACTGATATTTAATCAATCCAAACTCACAACGTGCCGTTCTTATAGGCGTACTACCCCACGGATATTGAGAGTGAGATCATTCGTTGCGGAGCCATGCCTCTTGAACGGGCCCGTTTTTACATGGTTGAAATCGTACGTATCTCTTTTTGCCTCTTTCTTCCACACTTCGACTGATTCCTATTCTATGCAGATCACTGCACTCGAGGACTTGCACAAACGTGGTATCGTTCACCGAGACATCAAAGCTGCCAATGTTCTCATCGGTTGGGATGGCCATATCGCTCTCGCTGACTTTGGACTTTCCAAGGACTTTGGTCGCCGTCCGACAGTCGCGGAGAGGTCTTACCAACCTTATTGGCCATGGAAGGCAGACGATGACGTCTTCAAGGTTCCTCGTCGCTCGCCTCATGAATTAACCTTCGTCTCCAGTGATTTCTGTGGCTCTGCTATTGAGATGCCCCCGGAGATTATTGCGGAAGAGTGCTATTCCTTCGGTGTTGATTTCTGGTCTGCAAGCATCGTGCTTTACATGATGGTTACTGGTAGGGTGAGTTGACCTGTTCTTTCTTCATCTCGCCGAGTTAAATCGAAGCTGAAATCATCTAATTTAACAGCAACCATGGACTGAGGCAGAGGGAGCCAAGAGCACTGAACTACAAATTCTCGAAGACGACATCACGTTCTTACCTGAAGATGACGTCAGCAACGATTGCAAGGACTTCCTCATGAAGATGCTCGAGAAGGAGCCCACTGAACGCCTCCGTATTGGCCTGGATATGACCTCCCATCCTTTCTTTGCCGGCGTGTAAGTTCTCGCCTTTTTTTGTCTTGTCATCGCCGTTGCTGATTTTCTTTATTTGTGTAGCGACTGGGTAGCAATGGAGAAGCGAGACGTCCCCGTGCCCTGGGTTCCCGATTTCATCAGCGGTCACTATTACGATGAGGAATGGGCCTCGATCGAGGAGTTCCAGCCCGGACGCGCTTTGTCACTGAAGGAGTCCGAGGAGCAGTTCCCCGACTTCCATTATACCTCTCCTGCCATTCAGAAGTGTAACCCAGACGAGAACCTCGATCTGTTCAAGAACGCCTATGATTGTGGGGATGACTCTTCCGACTTCGAGGAGGAAGATGTCGTTTACCAGGTCGTGCGCCCGCTGCGCATCGTCAAGAACCAGTCTCCAGTTTTGTCCACTACAGAGTCCCATGCCTCCGCGTCACCCTCCGAGTCCATTGAAGTCTTTCGAAGCGTCGTGTCTGCCCCTCGTATCCCTCAAATTGTCCCTGGTCCGCATATTCCTGCCCCCTGTATTGCTGAAATCGTTACTGGCTCGCTTGACACTAGCGGAGAAATGGAGGACTTGATGGCTGAAGTCTCAGCGGCCATCGAGGAGTTCATGGCTGACCCTGTCCTCGATCTAATTGACCCAGTTTCGAAATCCGCCATCGAGTGCCCTATGCCTGTCGTTGAATGCCCCAAGCTCGTTGTTGAACCTGCCATTGAATGCATAGAGCCCATTGTTGAATGCACTAAACCCCTTGTTGAACCTGTCGTTGAATTCGTTGAATCAAATTCGGGACCGTTCCTCGAATACCTTGAACCGATCTTGGCTTCGGAACCAATGTCTGATCCTGTACTTGAATACCTTGAACCTATCTCAGCCACCTCAGAAGCCAGTCTCGAATACATTGATCCCATTATTGACTCGGAGCCCATGTCCATGCCTCGGACGGCTTCTGAATCTATCATCGAACTCACCGTCGAATCTATTGCCACTTCCACCGCTGTCGGAAACAACACTACCACCAATACTATCACCAAATCAGACGCTGGATATCAACTCTTTGAATCTATTTCTCTTTCATCAAACACCCGATTAACCACACTGAAACAACCGATTAAACAAGAATCCGAGTTACTACTGTCATCGTCGTCAAGCCCCAGTTTGTGTATGAGAGTTGTGACGTGGCTTAAAGGCTTGTTGCCTTGGCCGAAGCGGGTGAATATGAATATCTCCGCCAAATATACTGCCGCTATTGCTACTGCCGAAGGAGATCCTTTGACCCTTTGGCAAAGTCTCAAATGGAGCGTTAGAAAACTTTGGATGCCAAAAGTGAAACCCACGACGAAGCCACAACGCCGACGAACCATTCTCTTCTAATCTACCGAATCTAAACTCAGTCAACTCTTTAAACAAGGTCTCCAATACTCAAACACCCACAGATACACGTTTGCAATCATCATCATCTTCACTGTCTATATATACCACAGGATCATTTATCATTTGCCACGCACGGGATTATTTTTATTTTTTTGTTTATTATGTACTTGGATTGCTAGTTTACCCATAATATACTGCGCTCATCGCGCAATTTGGGTTAAAAGTTACCATGGTTGAGAAAACAAAAGTTGAAATCCCTAGTGAAGACAGCTATAACCTACCAGGGAACGAAATAGCTAACTAACACTAGGCATTACAGCTCTATTATGATCTTCCACTGATGGAGCACTCTGTTTCCCAATCCACTGGTGTTAGCTGCCTTATGCGCTCACGGAAGGCTGCGAGTGTGCAAAACTCTGGGTGGCCGGGTAGATGCTTCCCTTCCTCAGCGCAAGCCGGGAGTGCCATATTCTTGTTCTGATACCTCATTCGTACGTCTAGATCGAGTATGCGTCTGTGAGTAAGGTAACAAAAGAAGAGTTATACCATTCGACTCAACAATGTTCTACAGCCGGTCTTGACATGAATGAAGAGAGAACACCTTGTTTCGATGCTGCGTCTTCTTGCTCGGATTTCTTGAATAGTTCAAAGGTTACAGATGCTGTGAAGGCTGGCCATCTGATGTCTCCAAGTTATTACGATAACAACAAAGGACAGCTAGGGGAGGGGCATACAGATCGTCGAACACGTCCAAAGTGGCGCATATAGCGGCAATTGCGGTATCGTGTGTGGCATGTATGAGTAGCTTGAGCGGGTCTTGGTCACGCTTGTCAGCTTTTTGTTGCATCTTACGAGCTACGTCTGAAAGTAGGGGACCCATTCCTAGGCGCCGGACTTCCTCTGTTTTGTCTAGGAGAAATCAATAGAAGGTTCATGCCAACATAGAGAACTATAACCCACACCCTGAAACGGATTAATTCTTTGGATAAATTAAAGATACATGAGCTGTGATGATATACGTACCTGCAAACCATTCAGCGACAATTCCTCTTTCCTATTTACATGGGGTCAATAGTGGATCGTTTCCGAATTGATAAAACTAACTATGGTATCCACAATGACCTTATCTTCGAATTCAGGTGGTACACGGATTCCATGAGCAACTGCAGCTCGAATCTACAGAACAGTAAGAGATTGAATGTGAAGGTTCGATAGACATGACCTACTGTATCCATGATACCGGAAGCTCGGGGTTTGCCATCAAGACGAACCGGATTACCACCAATATATTTAGATACCTTGTTGTCGAGTGGTTCCAATGTTGGATTGTAAGCTGCAGCAGCGGCTACGAGAACTCAATATTGATGACATGAAGACGACGATCGGAATTACCCTTCGCAAACCCGAGCTGCAGCAGTTCAAGTCGCTTGCATGCATATGTGTTTCCGTATAGGTTCTCATCTTTGCCATTTCTGGATAGACGATATGCAAATCATGCGATTGAGAAGTTAAATTACATACCTGAGAAGAATTGGCGGTAGCGCGGATGGATCACACTTTGAAATTGGATATATGCCATGTAGTACATGCTGGAGAGACTCCATTGTGCGAGGCATATTTGTACTCCTATGAATGAGGATCAGGTTAAAAAGAGACGTTGTGACGTCATTACGATGAAGTCTATATACAGTACCTGAGATAGATCTCGCCAGACGTGGCTAGTTTGTCGGGCAGAAAACTCAATCTACGTGCAAGAGTGTCAGATTCCAACAAGAGGTGAGAATGGTGCTGGCTCACTTGTCAACGTAAAGCCTCCTTAGTGCAGCACCGTAATTGAACGTAGACTAGTAAAGTATCAGTTTTATGAAGCAACAGGGAGGACACAAGGGGAACAGCACCTGTCTTCCGGTATCAGTTAGTCCACCTAGCAAACTAGTAACATGTTCCATAAGGGATGAAAGTACTTAGTCCTGGAAGGCATGTGTAGCTGAGTTCAAAAAACTCACCACTCCCCGTCAACTGTCGTCCCATTCCGCCTCTCTACTCCTCTACGACTCCACAGTGCGTCATCACCTTGATTTTCTGTCGAGTATTGAGATACTGCTGCTTGGAATTCACGAACAGTCTTGCACATAATCCAATTTTCTGGAATATTTGCAGGGGGGCCAGCAAGCCTGACGCCAACAGGTGTGCGTTCGCCTATAGTACGCGAAATAAACGAGGCTATAGTCTTTAATATACCGGTTGGAGGCTTACTCACCATGCCTAATATATATATGAACCTGCTCTAGTTCGAGACCGTTTGGTGCTACCGGATATTGCTCTACTTCCAGAGGAACCTGAGGAGGTCGATAGACAAAGGGTGGTGTTACTGCGGCATTGTTGGACAAATTCAAGCCGAAATTCATTTCTTCAGCTTGCTTCTGGGTCAGGGAAGAAGTATTAATTGAATCAGGATTGACTTGGGTTGCAGCAGTGAAGTTGGTTAGAGCAAGCAAGAGGGCAAGAGTAACAAACGAGACTGAGAACATTACAAAGGATAAGTGCGGAGCGCTGAGATTTGGAGGTGTAAATTCACAGGACGTCTAAGCCTCTATTAAAGGTTCTCAGTCAAGCCCTTTTGATCACCTCGAACCTGCCAACGCGTGCTAATTCCGACAGAGAGCATACGTTTCGACTTCCACATGTCACGTGAGGGGCTTGCCATTGTCACATCATGTGGCGTGACCCGAGATTTCGCGTCACGCCAAAATTCGTTACACTGCCAAATCAGACACATGAAGTTGGGGACACCATGTCCTCGTCTCTCTATTCGTCACTTTGTCACTGGCCACAGGCGAATACCGCTTCCTAGTCATGGAATACCCGCATATATACGTCTGAACTCCACAAATCCCAAGGAGGTTGATACCAAAGCGTTCTCCAAGACATTACTGCTGCCCCGGACTGCATTTCCGCTATGGGCAGATCCGTCCAAGAGCGAGACGCCATTCCAGAAACGCACGGGAGAGGACTTATATCGCTGGCAAGTATGTCACACGTTCAGTTATCTTTTTTCTACGCGTTTATGCCGCATATATGTAGTGGAAGAATGCCAAAGGGCCGCTTTTTGTCCTTCATGATGGTCCACCGTACGCTAATGGGAACCTTCATATGGGTACGGGTCCGTCGCTTCTCGTTGTACATCTTCTGACAATGTATTTTATCTGCAGGACATGCCCTTAATAAGATTCTCAAGGACATCATCAACCGGTTTCATGTATTACTTGGTCATCGAGTTCAGTACGTTATGACGCAAGAAATGTTACTGACGAATAATATATTAATTCAACAGCTATATACCTGGCTGGGACTGCCATGGATTACCAATTGAAAATAAAGCATTGCAGGAGCTTGGTGTGAGTTTTAATTCGTTCTTATTGAGACGACACTTTTTGACGCCATTTGTTGGAAAGAAAGCTTCGCACGTTGTACCAGCGAGTACAATAAGAGAGGCAGCAAGGGCCACGGCTATCCGAGAAATTGCATCACAGAAGGCGCAGTTTCAACCATTTGGCATTATGGCAGACTGGAGTCATGAGTCAACGTATCGCACGCTAGGTATGCACGAACCCAAAGCATGGTATAGTTGTATCTCAGTTTCATAGATCATAGATACGAGATGAGACAGTTGAAGATATTCAAGGTTATGGTAGAAAAAGGTACGCCAT
The DNA here is from genome assembly GCA_002554575.1 of Amanita thiersii Skay4041. Lineage (NCBI taxonomy): Eukaryota > Fungi > Basidiomycota > Agaricomycetes > Agaricales > Amanitaceae > Amanita > Amanita thiersii. The sequence continues at coordinate 47,896 of KZ302094.1, read as the reverse complement.
GACGTTGGCTTGGTTTCAAGTTGGTTGATCAACCTCCATTATAGGATTAATTTATAGACATTATCGCCCAGTGCACTATTCCCCCTCTTCACGTTCTGCCCTGGCCGAGGCAGAGTTGATTTACAAGGATGATCACGTTTCGCATTCAGTTTACGTCACATTCAATATTGACCGAAACAGTGCTATTGAGAATCCTACACTAAGGAACCTCGTCTCTACTGGTGTTGATGTCAAAATACTTGCCTGGACGACCACTCCTTGGACACTGTCAGCGAACATGGTGAGAATATTAGCTTTTGATTGATCTTCCATCGTCTTATTGTTTGTTAAGGGTATTGCTGTCAATCCCGAACTTATATATGCTGTTGTTGAATGTAGAAGCGAGAAGTACTCTGAGCCTAGCCATTTCATTCTAGCTCGTGACAGGCTTGATGCTCTAGTTGAGATAATTGGCCCAATAGAAGTCTTGGCGGAACTGCCAGGTAGGGAGGCAACTTTTCTTGTCTGGGATGCCTGCTTACCCCCTAGTCACGAAGGTACGGACCTGGTTGGCCTGTCATATTGCCCTCTTTTCGCCCCTACGTCAAGTTCAACAGATAATATGAAAGTTATTCCAGCGTCGCATGTTACATCCGAATCAGGAACTGGTCTCGTTCACTGTGCTCCCGCACATGGTGCTGAAGACTATACAACCTTCCGAGCTCTTGGTCTTATTAGCAACACTGAAAACCTAATCTGTCACGTTGATTCCGAGGGCAAGTTCTCGAAGGATATTGCAGCTGTTGTCGGAAATGAGGCCTCTCAACTTCTATGCGGTCGAGAAGTTCTAGGGGAGGGCGGAAAGGCTATGGTTCAAGCCTTGAAGGAGATGGGATGCTTAGTCAAAATCAAGCGAATTAAACATCGCTACCCTTATGACTGGAAGACGGACAAACCTATCATTGTAACGTGCGTTTCGTTTGCCTTTCTCACTGTGTATCTTACTGAAAGTACTAGTGCCACTTCTCAATGGTTTGCCAATCTGGATAACATCAAAGACAATGCATTGACCGCTCTGGTCGATGTTGCCTTCTTCCCTTTTACTTGTATGTTCTACATTCTCCTTTTTATACCTACATTTATGATGCCCTAGCCCGTAACCGACTTGAATCCTTTGTTCGTTCACGTTCAGAATGGTGTATCTCTCGTCAGCGTGTCTGGGGTGTACCCATTCCCGCTTTACACCGTATCCACACAGATCAAGCTGTACTCGACTCGGAAACTCTGGAACATATTCTGGCCGTCCTTGAAGAACGAGGGGTGCAACATTGGTGGGACGGTCCTGTCGAGGATTTCGTACCTCCTTCACTGGCCGAATCAGGACGCTCCGTTGCAGATATCTGGCGTAAGGGCACTGATACTATGGACGTCTGGTTTGATAGCGGAACTTCGTGGTCAATGCTCCCCGAAATGGGAGTTGGGCGAGACTATGAAAATAGCAGGCAGTTTCATGCCGATGTCTGTCTAGAAGGCTCAGACCAGCACCGTGGATGGTTCCAGAGTCAATTGTTGACTAAGATTGGTACTGCGCTTAAGGACGAGGTTCCTACAAGTCCTTATGGGACCTTGATCACACATGGTATGGTGCTAGATCAGGAGGGGAAGAAAATGAGCAAGTCACTCGGGAACATCATTAGTCCTTTGAATATTGTGTTTGGCGGAGAGGTATGTACTATAGTCGAAAAAAGCAGAGGAACCCTCACGTCATCCCTGTCTAGAATAAGAAAAAGGATCCGGTGTACGGTGCTGATGTGTTACGGCTGTGGGCAGCAACTTCTGAATATTGGAGAGATATGTCGATTGGACCAACTGTCCTTACCCAAACTGCTGAATCCTTGCGAAAGATTAGAAACTCTGTCAGGTTTATCCTTGGAAACCTTGGAAGTACTTCGACTACGCAAATAGAACGAGTGCCTAGAGCTGATTTGGGGTTGGTGAGTCACTTTGAAACACATGCTTATAGTGTTGATTAAACTTGAAAACTATGCCAGGTGGAGCGCTATGTTATGCACGAGTTATACAAGCTAGAGCAGGTCGCTCTCGAGGGTTATACCTCTTATAATTTCCCCAAAGGTGAAATGCTAAAATCCTCAACTATTTCAGACAACTGACATTTTTTTAGCGATGATCGCACTGATCAACTTTGCTAATATCACCCTATCTTCCTTATATTTTGACATCACGAAGGACTGTCTTTATGCGAATGACATCAACGGTTTTCACCGCCGATCTGTGGTGACTGTTTTCGAGCATATCCTTTCAACTATTTCATTTGTCATGGCTCCTGTCTTGCCTCATCTTGCCGAAGAAGCTCATGAGCATTGGAAGGCAGACGGAGCGTCCATATTCACGAAGAAATGGACACCATTGGTAAGCTCGTATGCTAGCTTTTGCGTGTCAAAGTATCTCATTCCAACACCTTAGAGCTCTGAGTGGGAGGATCCAGAAGCGTTTGAGAGAATGTCTAAATATCTACATATGCGTAGCACCGTTCTGGCGTTACTGGAGAAGGCTAGAGGACAAAAGTAAGTTATCAATCCTCTTTTTGTTTTGGTAACCTCGCTGATGGGGCTCCAAGACTTCTGCGAAGCTCATTAGAGGCTGAAGTCGATCTTCAGATTCCCAAAAGTCTGATACTGGAGGTCAAAGGACAAGGTTGGAAACATCATACCATGAATCATCAAGTATTGATGGCTTTTTCAACTTAGAACAACTTCTTAGTACACTGTTCATCGTTTCCAAAGTCTCAATTGGGGAAACATCAGCTTTGAGTCATGCTTCTTATCCCTGGAGCTTCTCCGAGGCAATACCTATTTCTGGTGAGTTGGATTCGTGATACACATACATATCTAGACTTTTTCCATTTATAACACGTTTATCGTAGGATCTGGTGGCGAGATGGTGATCCAGGTCCGACCAGCGATGCGGGAGAAGTGTCCCCGGTGTTGGACGTATACCCGGCCTGCTGAGGATGTATTGTGCCAGAGGTGTTCAGATGTACTCGAACAATAGTGATATATCCTGCTGACAATATTTATTGCTAATATACATCCATCTCAGTCGTCATGGACGCAGGCTATCTATTGGATGGTGTGAGGGTGCATCTAGGCAACGAAGCGACCGCGACTCTGCAGTACTTGTATTTCATAGTACCTTGGACGATGGCCTTTTCGAGAATTTGATATCCAGGTTGTAAGGTAAAGTGAGAGCAAAAGGTGAAAATGCATTCTTCAGCTGCTCTTTATGAATGGAATTTCGGGGCAGAGTCCATTCATATTCCCTCAAAAGCATTGTTATCAGGGTACGCTGTTCATACATTGCAAAGTTTCTGGCAGGGCATTGACGAGGACCTGTGGCAAATGGTTGCCAAACATCTTTCCTCCAGTTAATGTCCAAGAAACGCTCTGGTCTATACTCGAATGGATCTGACCAGTTGTCCTCGTTGTGGTGGACTGCAAAGATGTTGACTATCAGAGATGTGTTGGCGGGAAGGACGTCTTGGCCAACTCGTGTGGTTTCTGATGAGGTACGTGGTACGATATATGATATTGGGGTGTTAATACGCATGGCCTCCCGAATGCAGGCATTCAGAAATGGGAGGGAAGTTGCGCCCAAGGTGTTTGCTGTTGGACAGGAGTGAGGCCCGAGGACAGATAACACTTCCGATCTTGCCCGTTCTTGATAATGTGGATGCATAGCGAGATAATAAACTAAACTTGAAAGAGCTCCAGCACTGGTGTCCTGAGAATGACAGTTGAGTCTTTTCATATCCTATAATTAGAATCGATACTCACATGTCCGGCGATAAATAGGACTACCATGTTGTCCCGAAGTTCTTCATCAGACATTTCAGGGTCTCTGAGCATAAACGACATGATATCGTTTCCAGGGCTCTCTCTTTTGAGATTCAGCATGTTTGTGAGCTCTTTCACAACATTGTCCATCTTCGCCACGAGGGACCGTCTAGGAATAATGTGTTCAAGTGGTGGGAATATTAGATATAATGGATTCGCGATGCTATGCATGACAGTGTTGTAATCGGTAGCCAGAGAGGAGTCAGTGCTGAGGGCGTTAAAGTCATGCCCTAGGACTGTCGAACCCACGGCGTCGAGCGCAAACCGTTGAGCAAGATTGTCCCACTGGACAACACTTTCTCCATTGCCAATGACGCGAAAAGCTTTCTCAGCGAGAGCAGCGAACTGTTCTATGGGAAGTGTATTATTGAACGCGTCGTTTATTAACGTTGAGTGCTTCTTCCATGCGTCTCCATTCCGCATAAGTACGTTCTGATTTCCAATAAAGCGCCATAGCAATAGATCGTCAGGTGGCCTCTCCTTGGGATATTGAGCCAGGTCTTCAAGAACCTTGCGTCCTATCTACCATCGACGTCAGCTTCTAACAAGTCAAGTTCTGCTATTCCCGCTCACCTTTGGATCCAAAATATGGATTGTCCACCTCCCTAATGCCCACACGACAACAACACCACACTTTTTCTGGGTTGCAAATGGCAGGATCAACTTCTTGATACGGACATCCTCGGCTTCCATCTTGCAATAGCTGATCAAGAGCGGGAGAATTGGGATATGTGGAAGATGGCGAAGGTTCGCAGGAACGCTAGAGACATGGTAACATAGAAAGAGCACAGCGGTCAGGACACCACTTAATAGAAGGAGAGCCATGCTCTACAAGGTATTTTTTCTTGCACTACCACCCCCATAAATTGGATATCATTTATACTGAGATCCACAGGGGGCATTAACAATCGTCCTGATGTCATTCAATACGGCACTCCAACTCACAAGCTGCTCCATCAAAATATGGATTATGTTTCTCACTACGATGAGCGCCCAGCATCAGCGTCCAGCAGATCTTCATTGGGCATCTTGACATTCTTGTGAATATGATTGTTAACGTGCTCGTGACCGAACCACTCCGATACGACTGGTATGACTGTGAACCATCGCTGATCAGTCTGAATAAATAGCAATGTAATCAATCGAGACTGTCCAACAGGCTTTGATTGATGAGGTGAAGTCGGGGTAAGGCTATGTCCACGGAAGCAGATATGTACCAGAAGTTACATATCATTATCATGGTTTTTTTAGTCATTGCTCTACTCCAAACACAATTTTTTTTCAGGCCGGCATGCCCATCCTTCTAGCCATGCTTGAGTATCATGCCGATGGTATCGCTTACCAAACTGGGGCATCATTCCCACACAAATGTAAGGGGCTAACCCGAATCGACATCCATGCAGAAAACATACCCTAACAGTAACTGACCTTACTGGTAATCACGAAGAGAACATAAATATCCTCGGAGTCTTCCCGGGACCTTTTTATGCAGTGATACATTTCCCCCGTTTCTTCTGCTGCCGCTAAAAGCTGCGCCATGCTCCCAACGTTTAGGATTGATGAGGCATATCTTATTGGAGGGTGGACAGCGGCCACGCTGTGGGGTACGCCATGATATTCAGCCTTGCTCGACACTCTCCATAACGAGTTTATTCTCCATAGGTTCATTTAATATGCTTGTAGCTCACACATTATATATGGCTGTCAAAACGGGTGCAGCGAAGCGCAATATGTTCACAACCTCAGCCATCGTTATGCTGTAAGCTACCAGCATCAGATCTTGAGACAGCCTGTAATGCTAATCCTCATAGATGGATCCTCGCCACTGTTCATATCTCGATGGCGCTTCGCCGTTTGATTACGGCGTTTATCTTGGATCCTGCGGATGCGATACCCTATCTGAGTGATATTCAACAACCCATCAACCGAGTCAAGGATATCTTCTATATTACTACGGTCCGTTCTCTGTCCCATCACCAAGGTTATCAGTTCAGCCATGCTCAACTTTCCGCCATGTAGATCGTAATTAGTGACTCTGTAGTCGCTTGGCGCTGCATTATGGTCTGGAAGAAGAACATCTATATAGTGATTTTGTCAATCTCATCGGTTATTTCTACCGCCAGTAAGAAGCCACGCTTCCATCCTTCCATCATGTCTCCTGACAAAACCTTTGTCCAGTTTGTGGTTATGGCGCAATCGCTCAATATTTTAAAACGCACCCTAGCCTTGAGGTTGCTGTCAGATGGGGCAGTGGACTATTCCTATCCTCGATGTTGACGATTGTCATTCTTACTTGTCTTACGGCGTTCAGGATATGGTAATGTTTCCATCAATCTAATGTTTCGTTATTCTAATACAGCTCAGGTGGCTATCGCGCTCTGTGGGAAAGGGGTTCTCTGGGGTTCGGTACACATTCATCGTCTTGGTCGTCTTGGAATCTGGATTGTTCATGGCCGCAGCAAAAATTACGGAATATGTGCTCTTTACTCTCACTCCTGATGACGGCAATGGCGCTCATGGTCTAAATTCCTTGTATATCATCTATGAATGTATGCCACAAATATCTGTAAGTGATTTGGCTTTTATCCAGGTTCTTGGTTGCTCATACCATTGTGAAAGGGCATCGTTCCCACTACGATCATTGCCATTGTAAATGCAAACATGACCAAGGTGTCCGAAACACGCGTTCCTGTTGTTTTCGGAACTGGCGGATCTACAACTATCGCCTTTGCGGCACGTAGCAACAACTATACGGAAACAACTCGTTCGACCTCGCATGAGATGCAGCCTTACAGCGCAAAGGAGGATGTATGACTGTCCATCTGTTGGGTATATATAACGGATAGTACTAAGACATGTCCTGTACATATTTGTCTTGGAGAAGATGTAGACGATATCTGGCCAAAACGGCTCTTCTGGCTTCATATTCCTCTTTCCCCTCAATCTCATGGCAAGATGTCTCCAGTATTGGAACTGCACTGACTTGGAAGGATCAGAATCATCATGGGTTCGATATCGTTTCTCCACCGTGAATCACCACAATGAGGCATAACAACATGGAGAATAACCATAGTTGTACTTATCGTTACTAGTCCGCCCCAATCACGATCGACTTGTCTATTTCCACTCCTCTCCAATCATTTCACACTATTACTGAACCCGAAACTGGTGATGTCGCTGCAGCGTGCCTGTGGGCGCTCGTTGCTTTAAAAAACACATTGTTCCCATCAACTCCAAATGTCAATTATTCCATGGAGCTCTCTTTCATCCGAATCAATGTGACAACCATAAGATTGGTGTTGATCCCTGATTTCTGTCTGTGCCAGGCCATTTATGCAGTGCCAGTGATAAAGTAATCTTTCTCCTTTTCTTCACTAACACTCTTTGGTATCCATTCCTATGGTCGCAACTTTTAGGATTGACAAAGCGTACCTTATCGGAGGATGGACCGCCGCGGCACTTTGGGGCACGTAGCCAGTGTGAGATATGGTGCGGCGCAGCTAATAGTGGTCTTATTGTCTACAGGTGTTTTCAACATGCTTGTCGGTTATACATTATACAATGTGGCAAGAAAACCAGGAGGACTCAGAGCAATGCGTCATAAAGTTATAACCGCGACGATCCTTATCTTGTGAGTACTTGTTTCGTAGGGTGGCCATCATCGCTCGGAGCTCATCGTGATGTAGATGGATCCTCGCCACAGTACATATCTCATTAGCATTTCGCAGGCTAATAACGGCATTCATTTTAGAGCCTGCAAATGCAATACGTTACTTGGGCGACATTTCACAACCTATCAACCGAGTCAAGGATATTTTCTATATTACATCAGTCAGTTGTCATAAACACGTAGAAAAGTTTGAGGCTTAACCTTCATCCTGTAGATCGTAATCAGCGACTCTGTAGTTGCCTGGCGGTGTATTATGGTGTGGAACAAGAACATCTTTATAACAATCTTGTCAATTACATCGGTTATATCTACTACCAGTGAGAAGCTTCATGGTCTTCATGTAATGTTTCTAATCACCATCCATTGAGTCTGCGGTTATGGTGCAATTTCTCAATATTTCAAGAAGAAACCTAGCATCAAGGTCGCGCTCAGATGGGGTTCTGGATTATTCGTATCTTCAATGTTGACAATCGTCATCCTGACTCTTCTGACCGCGTTCAGAATATGGTAATTATATAAATCTGCTTATAACTTTCTATCTTGAATGCAACCCAGGTGGTTATCACGCGCCGTAGGAAAGGGACTTTCTGGAGTCCGATACACATTTATTGTCCTGGTTATCCTGGAGTCAGGACTTTTACTGGCTGCTGCAAAAGTTACGGAATATGTGTTGTTCAAACTCACTCCTGGCGATGGCAGTGGTGCACATGGCCTAAACGCACTATATATTATTTATGAGTGCATGCCACAAATATCTGTAGGTAATTACACTCGACACCTATATTATTACTAACAGCTATGCAAGGGCCTTGTTCCTACTGGAATCATTGCAGTAGTGAATTCGAACATGACCAAGGTGTCTGAAACTAGCAATATTTCGGGTACCAGCGAGTCGGCAACAATAGCCTTTGCGGCTCGAAGCAGTATTCATCCAGAAGCTAGTCAATATGAGGTGGCCCCCAAAAAAACAAATTCAAATGGACAGCTATAATGTCTGTGTGATATAGAAAACCCTGGCGATATACTTTATAAAGAAAAATCGTCCTCATAGCCTGTTTGGGATACTTATTTATTTATTTTGTGTGTGCCGGAACTTGCCTCAACGGCCGAGATTAGAGTTGTTTGGTCAGCCTGAGGGTGTCAGAAATGTTCTGAACTACTGTACTATAATCAATCAATCAATGCCCACGCATCCAAAAATACGACTGGTGAGAAAAAGAACTGTCAGTAAATGCGGTCTACTAGTATACTGTACAGGTAATACCACCACGGTCTTTGATTCCATGTGTCAATCTGCTGGGACAATCTGTAATATTAATAACCCGCAGCACAACTTGAAGGCCGCCCACCTATGATGTACAAGCCGTTTTTGAATTGTCTAATTTAGTGCATTCTGTCTTTGTGATTGTGTCAGCAAGGCTAAGACACCCACACCCACGCATGCATAGTGGCATGATGTTGATTCTTGCCAGTGCCAGTATTTATGGTAATCAACGCCCGAAAGGCTCTCCACACTCTCGCTCACTATGGGGATTCTGCATTCTCTCATCGCGCAGGGATGGCCGCCTAAATCCAAATTCAATGTTCAGGACATACCAGATATGTCCGGAAAGATTGTTATTGTGACGGGCGCTAACGCGGGCTTGGGAAAGGAAACAGCAAAGGTTTTTCGTTTCTCGGTTCTGCATCCTGACTTCCTCTCGTCTGACAACTCGAGGTAGGCATTGTTAGCAAAGAATGCCAAGGTGTATATGGGGTGTAGAAGCGAAGAAAAAGGGAATGCCGCTATCGAAGAATTATTCAAAGAAACGGGGAAGAGAGGGATATTGCTGCGCTTTGATTTGGGCGACCTGAAGTCAGTCAAAGCTGGTGCTGAGGAGTTCTTAAGGTAGGTAACGTCACACTCCCCTTCCCACTAATTCCGTCATTGCTCAATATTCTACAGCAAGGAAAAAGAACTACATGTATTATTCAACAACGCGTCTGTACTTCCCCTCCTACTATTTTGTTCTGTATTGACCATTCTTATAGCGGAATCATGGCCGTCCCAGTCTCAGAACTAACAACTGATGGATATGATCTACAGTTTGGCGTTTCCGTGATAGGTCTGTGGTTCAGTGCATTCCAATGGTTTATGTATTCACACTTATGAAGCACACTTCTATTTGACGAAACTACTTCTACCAACATTAATGCACACTGCTACTCTTTCACCTGATGGCAAAGCACGTGTAGTAAACACAGCATCGTTAGCACACGAATTTGTATCACCAATCGACTTTAATACCTTCAAAGATTGCCCACAAAGAAGGAAACTGTCAACAGACCAACTATACGCTCACAGTAAACTTGTGCGTAGTATCTCTACTATGATTACCAGTATTTCTAAGTGATTATCTTCAAGGGAAACGTAATCTTTGCCACAGAACTTGCCAGGCGCTACGGAGACAAGGGCATCGTTTCAACTTCACTTAACCCAGGTATGCACGGACATTCAGGAAAAATGCCATCCCACTGATCGTCTGTTATAGGGAATATCAGAACCGACTTACAACGCCATTTGAAAGGTTTAAGGTCCTTCATAATCGTGAGTTTTAACGACTTCAAGGTATGATTTGCAGTAAAGTAGCTTTTCTTAGGATTGCATCGTCCACGATGCACCTTATGGTGCTCTCACACAGTTATATGCTGGAACTTCGCCGGAGGGTGCTTCGTTCAATGGCAAGGTATGTACAAATGCTTGATTCCGGGTTATATACACATCACTCACGTTATGCTCGATAGTACTTGATTCCATGGGCACGCATTGGAACTGCCACCCCCGTTTCTCAAAACCCGAAGGCGGGCACCGACTTGTGGAACTGGTTGGAAGAGCAAGTGAAGGATATTTGAACTACCTAGTAATCCAGCGGAGGTTCCATGCAATTTTTCCAACACGAGTACTGCAGAAGAGTACTAGTCATATGCAGAAGAGTGCAAACATCAAACATTTATATCGTAGTACAACAGAAGTCTACACATATTTGGTAATTAAAGCATTCGTATTGTTTAATACTATCAACAACCCTACAAAACCGAACAATGAAAGGGGAAAAACATCGAGTGGGAATAAAAGTCACGACATTAGTCTGAACTTCCTTCCCATCCTCCTCAGGCTTTTTCGTAAGTCCTTCTTTTCTGTTGTATTCAGCGCATTGAGTGCTAGAGCTGTCGTGAGTCCCCGGTTACCTAGTTTGATCTCTTTGGAACCATATTTATAAATCCAACCCATCTCCCATCCTCCATCATTACATTGCATCTCCAACAAGGCTCTCCGATCCGTAGCATCTGTTATTCCGACACTTGCACACACGAGTATACGCATCGCCAAAGCCAACGCGTCTCCAGGGGCACCAATCCGCTCGCGCACACGTTCCTTCAACAGCGGCTTCAGGGCGTGCCTCTTATCTCTTGGTAGGGTTTTGAGGAGCAAGAGTCGAGAGAGGAAGTATAGGAAGCATTCTGGGGTGGCATAGTACCGTGTTCCATCAATGTATGCGCGATAAAGTAGAACCTTGTGAACCCAGTCAAATGTTCGATCTAATTCATGGCCCCGACCGTATTTGAAGAAGAGAGTGAGAACATTGATACAAACGACAGGGTCAATACGTGGTCGTTGATGATCAAAGTATGTCTAGATGGTTAACGTTGATATATGAGATGGAGATCATGCTGTAGCTGAACATACCTGAATGATGCCATCTCTGTTCAAGTACTCTAACATGTCATCCATGATCGTGGTTGCAACTTCGATTTTTGGATTCGTGACACAAAGAGCTATTGCAGTCGTGTCCAAATCACATGGGAATTCTTCTGTGGTTAACATGGGTTTTCCTGTCTACTTTGTTAATTATGTACCGGGAACAACAGCGTATCCGACCGACCTCGAAAGAACTTCCAAGCACCCTGATGCGCATCAATTGTGATCAAAGTTCTAATCCACACTTGTCAGGTTTAAGAATAGGGGGGAAGTAAAAGTAAAGCTCACTTATCCCTAGTGGCTTCGAGTATCAGTAGTTGTGCAAAGTTTTCATGTACAACGATCCCATTGTCAGTAAGGGATTCATGATTTCCCGCGTTGTCAATCAAGAAGTTTTTTCCCCTAGCAAGAGGGTCACCAAACTGATTGTTAAGCTGCCGCATGACATCCTGGCAGTCTCGATAAACAATGCCGTGGAGTCCGAGAGACCGTGCGGATAGTACATTGTCGGAATTGTCGTCAAGGAAGACACACCGAGCAGGATCGATAGACGCATCTTTGATCACATGCTGGTAAAAGCGGAGGTTCGGTTTTCTTTCCCCAACGGTGCAAGACCCATAATACCCGTCAAAAATGAGCCACTGTCGTAGAGTAGGAAGTAGCCTATCGAAATCCGGCTTGGGCATATTTGACATGGCAAAAACGCGCAGCTTGCCATGACTCTTCGTTTTTAATTCGCGAATGAAGTTGATGAGCTCGTGGTTTGGAGTAAGAGATTGGTGAGCTTCCTCGAAGGCAACGCTAACATCTTCATATTGCAGATTCAATGCCTCAGAAACTTGCTTGTAGCAGTCCTGCTGCGAAAGTAGGTTGCATTCATAGGCAAACCATGTCGGGGATGTGATGATAGTCCGTATGGTGGCTGAAGGAAGGGTAGTTGTGTGCGAGGACCAAGTCAAGAGAACGTCACCAATGTCAAGTATAAGGCTCATGATTGTAAGGAGAGTTGGCAAAAGTTTATACCCCTTGGACAGGTCGGTATATATGCCTCTCAAACATACAAACTGAACTATCTGACCAGTGCCAAAGGAGCTGAAGTCGGAGCAATAGCTAAAAGGATCAGTTCTTTATGGTTTGTGAGTTGGCACCGCATTCGTCTGCATATCAGGTCGACAAACCAGGGTGAAGATAGATCATGAACCCACAAGATAGAGATAGAAGCGAAGAAGCGGTTGTGCCACACCATTGCCGATCAGATAGGTAAGCTTGGTGGTATTCTTAGGACGATTCAATGCACCAACTATCCTGAGAAAACTCCATGTTGGCTTTGAGGTAGTATATTAGACGTAAATGCAGTATGACATGTTGTCCACTGTCTCATTGCGCTAGCTGGTCAGAATGCCAATCGTCAATAACGCTCGCCTGTTTTTCAACGAGATCCCTCCTCAAGGTCTGCCGTCGGCAGACTCAACCTTCAAATATGATCAGACCGAGACAGTTGACTTGGATGGCGTCGACCTTCAGGGTGGTATCCTGATAAAGGTAATTGCCCTAAGTTTGGATCCATATATGCGGAACAGAATGAGGCCCGTTGACACCGAAGGCGACATGCCTGCGTTTGAGCTGCACCAAGTGTGAGTTGCGCGCCCAAAATTCGTTAGTTCAATGCCGCGTGACAAGCGTAACAGTGTGACAGGATTCGGTGTTGGCTCCGTGATTCGCTCTGGCACTCCAAACTATCCGACGGGTGCACATGTTTATGGCTTCATGCGTAAATGCCATTTCTTCTACATATCCAGCCTTACATGTCCTAATAATTGCTTCCTAGCATTTCAGCAATATGCTGTATTCCCGGACAATCCTCTTGCGCCATGGGGAATGTCTGGACTAAACCTAAAAATACTCGAGAATCCCCACAAACTGCCATGGCACTATTTTCTTGGCGTTGCAGGAATGTCCGGTCAGACTGCATATTACGGGCTCAAGGATATTTCAAGTCCCAAACCGGTATCATCTCCTGTTTTCCGTCGCATCCGTATCATGTATCATTGACAAACAGCATTAGGGAGAGACTTTGTACGTTTCAGCCGCTTGTGGCGCAGTGGGACAGTCAGTAAAAACAAAAACCGTTCAAGATTCTGGTGATCAACAGCTCATTGTCATCTTATTTATAGTCTGATTGTTCAATATGCCAAATCCATCGGCTTGAAAGTGATTGCATCATGTGGCAGCGAGGAGAAAGTCAAGATTCTCCAAGGCCTTGGCGCTGATCACGTCTTCAATCATCGCTCAAGTGACGTTGGGGAGGAGCTTAAGGCACATGGTCCAATTGACATATACTTCGACAATGTCGGTGGACCCACACTGGAGGCCGCCTTGGAGAATGCAGCGCCCAGAGCAAGATTTGTTATTTGCGGCATGATCAGTCAGTATAACACAGATATGTCATCGGCATATGGCATCAGGGTACGCTCCCTATACATTTTCGTGCATCCTTTCCCATCTCATTACCCCATCGCTGGTCAGAATTTATGGCTGGTCAATCGCCGTAGAATCAGGCAGGTATATTCAATCGACCAATGGCTATTGAACTGATATTTTTCTTAGAATCGAAGGGTTCATTGTCATTGATTGGCATGAGAAATACGAGCAAGAATTCTATGAAGTTGTTCCGAGAGAAGTTTCTGCTGGTCGTATTAAGTACATATTCCAGGCATATCATGGACTTGATCATGCGGCAGAGGCATTTTTGCAGCTCATGACGGGTGGAAACGTTGGGAAGTCGGTGCTGATTCTCAGTGATGATGCGATGTAGTTGATACACACAGGTGGCTACACGAAAAAGTTATTATTAAGGGCTTAATGATTTTTCCAGTGTGCTAACCTTATTGGATCAAATGAACGACTATAAATTGGATCTCTCGCTTTGGCAGGGTATGATCACTGTTGCTTGTCACCGGGATTATTCTATCATATGAAGATTGCTGAGATGTTGATGGTTATATTTTGATCCTATCTCGGAAGAAGATAGAGACGAGACATGATGAAATATAAACAACTACGTGGGTATCACGGCATCGTGAGAAGCATTCTTTCAATTCTGAAGGTAACCGTATATGTTAGGCGCATGCTACTAGTTGATAGTACAAAACTGAACGACGTCACAGACAGCCAGAGGTCCAATGCACGATGGTATATAGAACAACTATTAAGGGTTTTAAAACCAAGCTTGGGGACGACATTACAACATCCTCCACAAGGACGCCGATTGTAAATACATTCATGGGGAAGCCGAAACTAATTATGGAAATACAGTTCAATTTGTGGTATAATACTGATTTATTCCAACTAGATTTCCATTCATGTCCTTAACAGACTTAATCACCCAAATTCTCAACGTCAATGTACCGGCAATCACAGCTCTCGCCTTAGCGTACCTTGGCGCATCCATTTACAAGATTTTTCGATGTCCTCCAGGCTTGAGACACCTTCCGCGAGTGCCTCTATTGCCAACGTTGTTGAGTCTTCTCAGAGGGGAAACAGAATTCGATCGAGTTAACCGTTTGCTACTTCCCTACGCAACTATGCAGTCTGAGGATCTTGTGGTTGTTTGGGCCTTCGGAACGTGGTACGTACATGTAGTCGGTGCACAAGTAGGTTAAGTGATTTTTGAAACTATGGTGTTATGAGACTGATAAACGCAGTTGGGTAAAGAACTAATGGAGAACCGCCATGTTCAAAAGGCGCTTCCAGGAGGTCCAGACATGCTATTTTGGCGCTTCGTTGGTCAGAAATCTATCTTCATGATAGATGGGGAACAATGGAAGAAGCATGCTGCAATTATGCGACCGGTCATCACTCGTAGAATCCCGATGGACATTTTCTGGTCATTGAGCCAACGGCTTATCGAGATAATGGGGAAAGGTGGCCGACTACACTGGAATGAATTAGCGCACAGAATCACATTGGATGCCGTCGGGAAGACTGTCATAGGGTACGATTTCAAGGCACTAGAAAACCCCGATGGGAAGCTAGTCAAGTTGTATCGGAGCATCCTTGCCGATGTGTCGCATCCGCTCTATGTCGCTTTCCCGGCCCTTGAACGTCTGTTACCTCGTAGAAATTTGATTTCTAGGATTGATTGGTTCAATGGCATGCTCGGGCAAATTTTCGAGGAGAAAAGAAAGGAACCAGCGGAAGATTTTTTATCCTACATACTAGACAGTGAACACCTGAGTGAGGAAGAATGCCGGGATGGTGTTGTGGCAATGTTCATGGCAGGCCATGTACGTGCTTTAATGATTATGAACAATCCTGTTCCTTTGATTAATCAAGATATCAATAGGACACTACTGCAGGAGCCTTATCTTCAATAGTGTATAACTTCGCGAAACACCCAGCGTGTCAACATCGTGCCCGCCAGGAAGTTTTGGAAATACTCAAGGATGAGGTTGAGCCAACGATTGACGATTTCAGCAAAATGCCTTTCTTGCAGGCATGCATTCACGAAAGCATGAGGATGAACAACCCATCGACAGTGACTATGCCACGAGTCGCATCTGTAGACACTAAACTTGGAAAATATGTCATTCCTGCGGGGGTTCCCGTACTCTGGAACATGTCGGGAGCTCTTCACAACGAGCGCGACTGGCCTGATGAAGCGATATTCAATCCTAATCGGTTCCTGGATGAAGATGCCGAAAAAAGCCTAGAGAAATGGATCCCATTTGGTGCGGGGCCACGACGATGTCCTGGGAAGAACTTTTCTCTATATGAGCAACGAGTGATTGTGGCTGCATTACTTCGTAGTTACTCATGGGAATTACCGGAAAAAACAATTCATAAGGAGAGACTTAGGAACGCTTTTTCGGCTTTTGCACTCAACCTTCCTTATGAATTGGATATTGTATTTACAAAACTTTCGTAGATTCTTACTTTTACGTTTGATCTGTAAGTCGGTAGATTGGCCATTCCGCGTTGGCTGATTTATAGAAAATGGTATCAGCATTGATTTTTAATTGTTTGTACCCTAGTTCATGTGGATATCATTGCTGTCAGTCTCGGCATCCAGGCGGGTAGGAGAATTTATTGGGATACATATCTCATTCAGAGTCACTTGGCCCGGTAGTAGTATGCAGATATATATAATCGTAAGCCATTGCAGGTGATGTAGTTTGGGGGGCAAGACTGGAAATCCGCAGGTTCGGCAGTCTTGGACAAACCAGCTGGCAGCATGATGTGTCGCTGACTGGTTCTATCACCGGGTAATGAGCGGGTGGGTTTTACGAATGAAAGGGAATGTAAAGAGCGAATTGAGGAGTTAGGTGTAGATAGAGCGCGTAGTACTAGTATAAATGTGTGCCACGTGAATTTCACCTTGCGGTCAGATCATCGTCCATAAAAAGCAACTTGAACGTCCACAGTGGCTGGCACATTGTTCCCATACGATCTCCACGGATTGCGCCAGCCTGGGGCACGTGCTGATCTTTACCTTGGAGGACATTGAAGTTGGGTCGTTTTCACTTCCGGATACCAGCCAGGTAAGAGTTCTTCTTTCTCTGAATTTGTACCTAGAGCATCTTCTCTTCATACTATGTACTCACCGCTACTCACCCTTATAGGCATCGATAACTTACTGCTACCAGTAGCGCCACATGACCACAGGTCCCTAGTTTCCTCCTTTGTACCTCCATTATCTGACAGTATCTCGCACACCCAATTCAATTCTGGTTTTTGACATGCGAAAAGAGGCGTTTAACTGGCAGCAACATCATTTTCCTACATCTGTCTTTTTATCGGCATGCTGCTAAGCCACTGACTCGGTTAGTACTTATGCCAATGCCGGCAGCAACACGCTCGTCCTGGATGTCCTACATTTCATTCATATACCACACCTGTCCTTGAGCCCACTATACACCTAAACCATGTGGTACATCCTGCTGGTCGTCATCACGTTAACCACTTTCCAGATACTTCATTGGTTCTGGTCCTGTTTCTGGTGTCTTAGAGACGTTCCTGGTCCTCAGAATACTAGTTTTATATTCGGACATGCTCTCCAACTCGCGCAATCTAAAATCGGAGCATCGTATAATCGCTGGTCTTGTAGCTATGGTCAGACATTCAAACTTAGAGGTCCATTTCTGGTGCGCGGCCTGCCAATTCTGTGTTAGTATTTAAACAGATCTGATTTACAAATTCGCGAACTGTTAGGAACCCTGGTTAATCCTTGGTGATCCTAAAGGAATTAGCCATGTGTTACTTAGCAAGGCTTATGTCCGCCCACAGTGGGATCGTGTTATAATGGAACTATTTGTATGTGTGTTTTGATCAAGGAGTTGATTAACACTTATGATGAAACGTAGTTTGGGAGAGGACTATTCTGTGCCGAGGGTATTCCTGTTTATATTGGCCATCCTGATCATTAGAGATTGACTGAACTGCTTAGGTGAAGAGCATCGGAAAATGAGGAAAACCTTGAATGGTGCATTCACGTACGAACAGTACTTACCTTGGAACAAAAACGCCTCATAACTTGCGAGGTAATAGACAACAGTCTGTCCACGATGTTGCTCAGGTTTTCTACGACCTAGCATACCGAGTAAGTAGTGGTAAACTCATACTCATTGGTGATCGTGTTTTTAATGAGATCGAAAGTTAACCAAGAAATGGACTGATCATATCGGCGCAAGCAACACAAAGACGTTCAACATTGCGCTCGATTTACACATATTGACGTACGTTCAATGATATCCCTATGAGAGTAAATCATCATCTTGCGCAGTTTAGATGCAATCAGCATGACGATGTTCATGCACAATCTCAGTGAAGCACAAGACAACATACCTGCCTTACTCCACAACATTACCAACTCACCCATGGCCAATCGTCGCTCCGTTCTTGTAGAGACACTTGTCTCAATATTCCCTGGTTTGTTAAGACTCCCCTCCCCAATCAAGCGCTGGGCAGATCAACTGCGCGGCGAGCTAGGGTCTATTGCTGAGAATGTATGGCTGGGGAAAGTGGGAATTGGTATGCATGCGAAGTTACTGGACTCCCTTAGTACGTTATGTTTGCTATTCGGCAACAATGTTCCTGATAGAGAACACATCGTTACAGGCCACTACCAAAATCTGGAACATGAAGAGATCACGAAGGAGGAGGCTATAGCTCAGGTATTCACAGACCAAGACATTAGACTTGCCAGAGCGTTTAACCCTGAGCAGATTATCGGAATATTATTCGCCGGTTCAGAGACTACAGCCAATATGATCGCGGTCAGCTATCTTAAGCTCAGCTGATATTCCTACCTGCGTCTCATTGGTTTCGCACAGGAATGCATTTATGAACTAGCTGCCCACCCTCATATCCAGATGAAACTCCGTCAAGAACTAGCAGCGTTCAAAGCTGCCACAGGGCGCGACCCCGGTATTGAAGATATCTTGAATGGGTCTGTTCTACCATACTTCGACGCAGTCAGTCGTGAAACCTTCAGAACCAAGTCAGTCCTGAGGCAAGTCAGCAGAGCAGTAAGACTTCCACATACCCCTTCTCTAGAGACTTGGTCGTAAATCATGCATTGTAGGCCGCAGAAGATGATATAATCCCACTCGAGTTTCCGCTTTCTGGGACAAACCAAAAAGAAGTCCACGTAAAAGCTGGTCAATTGATTCACATCCCAATAAGAGATGGAATAAATACGGACGAAGCAATCTGGGGGAGTAACGCTAATGATTTTTGTCCGGAAAGATGGATAGAAAAAGGGGGACTTCCACCTACAGTCAACCAGATTCGTGCTCAAGGCCATGTTCTTACATTTGGTGATGGGTACGTGCTATACTGTGCATCTACTACGATGGTCCTTTGCCCGTCACTCACTTGGGAATTAGCCCCAAAGTTTGCCTCGGGCGTTCTTTCGGTGCGAATATCTACTCTCGTTGTCGTATAGGTGCTAAACCATTCCGACTTCCAGCAATGACAGAATTCAAGGTGATTGTCTTGGAAGTCTCCTGTTTGGTTATAAATACTGAGGATATAATATAGATTGTGATGTGCATCCTGATTTCTCACTTTACATTTGCAAGAGAGGACAGCGTCCTTGATTTCTACCAAGTTGGTGGAAACACCCTCAAGCCATTTATAAGAGGGAGGGAGAGTGAAGGTGTTCAGATGCCATTGCAGGTCGGGCTGGCTTAGCTGCCCATGATGGTTTTGTGATTTCTGTTCTAATCATTCCTCTGATGGAAGTAATTGTAATTATCTTCTTGCACTTTGATCTAACAATGTTGTTACCAGTGACAAAAGGAGAATATATGTTCCAAGGCATGTTGTGGATGTTTTCCTCCAATAATCGGGCGTTTTTGTGCCAGGGTCTGTATTTATCTGACCAATGATCTTGAATGTGAAGGGAGATCTCCTCAATGAGCATTGTGGTCAAACAAAGGGCCTAATCAGTTATCAAATGATGAAATTAAACATTAATAAATGTGTTACCTTGGGTGCCGAAGCTGCGAGGATGCCCTGGGAAGAACATTTCTATATATGAGCAACAAACAACAAATGATGGTGGCTGCATTGCTGCATTGTTACTTGGCGAAACTATGTATGGACACTGTTCACAAAGGAAGGCTGATGTGACAAATGCTTATTAGGCCTTTCGGACAACGTTCCTTGTGATTTGGATGCGTTATTATTTTTATTCTTGCGGCCCCCACGGACTGGCTGGTGTTGATGTTTATAGAACCAAGTCTGAGTCGGAGCTTTGTTTTTGTTCTTTGTTTGTTCAAATCTCAATCAAGGTACTAATCATTACATAAACAGCGCGCGACCTTCCGAGTCTTGCCAGCGTCAGCATGCTGCTTTGGGGACTTTAGCACTGCTGCTGACTCGCCGATTTAGTACTTATGCCAATGTCAACAGCAGCCCACTTGTCCTATACCCCGTCCATATAACACACCAGAATTCGAGGTCAACAACATAAGAACCATGGGGTATATCCTTCTTGCTGGTGGTGTGATTATTCTTTCCCCTATTCTTCACTGGTTCTGGTCCTGTTTCTGGTGGCTTAAAGATGTTCCCGGTCCTCCATGTACAAGTTTTCTATTCGGCCATGCTCTTGAGCTAGCGCAATCAAAAATTGGAGCCTCATATAATCGTTGGTCTCGGGCTTATGGT
Organism: Amanita thiersii Skay4041; assembly: GCA_002554575.1. Classification (NCBI taxonomy): domain Eukaryota; kingdom Fungi; phylum Basidiomycota; class Agaricomycetes; order Agaricales; family Amanitaceae; genus Amanita; species Amanita thiersii. The sequence goes on along the minus strand of KZ302094.1, from coordinate 27,423 downwards.
CAAACTTTCAAACTTAGAGGTCCATTTCTGGTGCGCTGGCTTCCAGCATTACATCACAACAGAGTTGCAGATAGTTATATTAGGAACCTTGGTTAATTGTCGGTGACCCTAAAGGACTTAGCCATGTGCTACTTAGCAAAGCTTATGTCCGTCCAAAGAGCGATCGGATTGCACTCGAACTATTTGTATGTGCACACTTCTTTACAGCTCAATGGATGCTCAGGGTAATATACAGTTTGGAAGGGGCCTATTTTGCGCAGAGGGTAATTCTTCATATCTTGGCTTTTTTTTTCAAGTACAAAGTATTAATTCCTGAGTGCTTAGGTGACGAGCACAGGAAAATGAGGAAGACACTTAATGGGGCATTCACGTAAGGAGACACCGTGCCATAGCGTTCGAATACCTCATAACTGCCGTAATGTATAGGCAACAGTCCGTTCAAGATGTATCCCAAGTTTTCTACGATCTAGCATACAGAGTAAGCAAGCTGATCCTTGACCTCTACGTCCCGTTCTGACGATATCAAAGTTGACCGGGAAATGGACTGATCACATAGACTCTGGCACCAAGGCATTCAACATTGGACCTGATCTACACATACTGACGTACGTTCAATAACCAACTATATGACAGTTAACAAACGATCTCGTATAGTCTAGATGCTATCAGCATGACGATGTTCATGCACAATCTCAGTGAAGCACAAGACAACATCCCTTCCTTACTCCACAACATCACCAACTCACCCATGCCCAAAGAAGGTGCCGTTCTTGCAGAAACGCTTGTTTCGATATTCCCTATCCTATTGAAAATCCCCACTTCCATTAAACGTTGGGCGGATCGATTGCGCACCGAGCTGGGAAAAATCGCTGAGAATGTATGGCTGGGGAAAGTGGGGATAGGCATGCATGCTAAACTGCTGGACTCCCTCAGTACGTTTCATTTGTTAAATAGTTTCAATAGTGCTGATGAAGCACACGCTATTACAGACCAATACCAGAATCTAGAAAACGAGAAAATTACAAAGGAGGAGGCTGTCGCTCAGGTATTAACGAATCAAAACGAGCTGCCATTATCGTGATGCTTAAGCCCTTCCTCAGATCATCGGAATACTATTTGCTGGCTCAGAAACTACGGCTAACATGATCACGGTAAACTGTCTCTCAACATATCGTTATCTACGTCTTATTAGCTTCATACAGGAATGTCTTTACGAACTGGCTAACCACTCAGACATCCAAACCAAACTCCGCCAAGAATTAGCAGAATTTAAAGCCACCACAGGGCGCGACCCCGGCGTTGAAGACATCTCGAATGCATCGATCCTTCCTTACCTAGACGCTGTCACTCGCGAAACTTTCAGAACCAAGGCTGTCCTCAGAGAAATCAGCAGAGCAGTAAGCCGTTTACTTCACGACCCGTTTCCAGCGCAACTCGTTAATAGGGTTATCAAGGCTGCAGAAGACGACATCATCCCTCTCGAATTTCCACTTGCCGGGACCAATCGTAGGGAAGTGCACGTCAAAGCTGGTCAACTGATTAATATCCCAGTTAGAGACGGGATAAATGTGGATGAAAAGATTTGGGGGAGCAACGCTAATATCTTTTACCCCGAACGATGGATAGAGAAGGAGGGACTCCCCCCTGCAGTAAACATGGTTCGGGCTCAAGGGCATGTTCTGACGTTTGGTGATGGGTGAGTACATCTGCTGTAATTGGTTTTTAGTGAAATTATTTATTATTTATTTCGGTGATAGTCCAAAAGTTTGCCTTGGTCGTTCATTTGGTACGAAGTCTTCCTTTATGACTGGATGTGTACTAAACCTTTGTTATTTTCCAGCTATAACGGAATTCAAGGTCATTAACAATGAGCTCTTCTCCCTGACTGGAAACTGACCTGACAGATTTCTAGGTCATTGTGTCCGTCTTGGTATCTCACTTTACTTTTGCAAGGGATGATAGCGTTTTTGATTTTTACCACGTTGGTGGGAACACCATCAAGCCGTTTGTGAGAGGGAGGGAGAGTGAAGGTGTCCAGATGCTATTACAAGTTGGACTTGCATAGATGTTAGCATCGTCATCTTTGTTATGCTGTTGACAATTAGAATAGTTGTGGCTGGTCTGGTTGCCTTGAATAAATGGGAACCAATGAAAAACAGAATATATGTAGGGACAAGATCCACTAACAGTTAGCTGTTCAAATAACCACAGGATAATCAGGGTGGCGTGAACAGCAGTAGACAGGTGCTGTATAGATATACAGTAATTCTCATCTATCAATCCAATTATACCATGCTATGATAGATGTCCAAAGGCATTTACTCTCAGCTTTTGACATGAAAGCATATGTAGCATATGTCTATAAAATGTATAAGCCACTGATCATACATGGTGGTTAGCCCCACAGTCCAACATGGAAAATAGGTGCTGCGAGCCTATGGGAAACTGGGAAAAGCCCATGTAAGTCCACCATTGAATTATAAAAGTGCATTTCCTGATGTTAAGAAAGATCTATTGCCTTTGTAAGCCAACCATTGGTCAAGTTGAGATGCACTTCTGAACTGGCGTGTAGTTCGTTGGAAATGTCATCAATGTCGCGTTATTAGGAGTCCTCTTGATGCAAATATGTGAGTGTAGCCCGGATTGCCTTTGTAGTCTTCTTAACACAGTGATTTAGACATCTATTACGACAAATTTCCCCATGACCAGTTGCGGTTCAAGCTGCTTGTGGCATTAGTCTTCGCCTTGGAGATGGCACATACGACGATATCGACTAGCGATGCTTGGTCCCTTTTCGCAAGCAGGAAGGCGTGTTGGTTCCCGACTGAAAGCCCGAGCCTCAGTTGGCTGACCATACCAATACTCGGCGGAGTGGGTATGTCAAATCATGTTAATTGGAGTTGGGCGCACTTATGCTGTCTAGTTGGCTTCATAGGACAGATCTACTTCGTCTCTCGTATTCTGTATCTCTTTCGGAAACCGTACTCGACACCCGTGACTCGGATATTAAAGGGTTTCATTTCAGCAATCATAGCCTTGGTAAGCAGCCCAGTCCTATCAGGGAGCAAGTCACTGACAATAGACTAGTTTGCCATTAGCGGTTTGGTGGGTGGCGTCTTGGCAGGCGTGAAAATTGCCGGCGTAAACGATTTGCATGGAATTTTCCTTGACAAAGCCGTACTATTGGCATGTGGAGTATGTGTGCAATCTTCGTCCTTTTCTTGGAACCTTCTGATTTGAGGCCATGGACTTACCAAAACAAACATTATTTTGTTATTTTGTCTTTTCTTTTTAGATTTGGAATGGGAGCGCCGCAATCTGCGATTTGATGATTTCTGCTTCGCTATTGTATCTAGTGAGTACATAAAAGCACAACGCCTCTTGCAGTCTCTTTTGCTGATACGAAAATTCTAGCTCTTGTCATTTAGACCTCAAAAAAAAGAGACAAGATTCGCGTTCAATAGACTCAAATATATTTTTCTTGGGGTGATCCAGGCTGGTATTCTTTCCGGTAAGATTTTTTTTTCGCTTTGTTTACATCGCCTTTTTTGGTGACAAGGTACAATCAACCAGCTACCGCGGCTCTGCTTTGCGTTGGCTTTTTAGTGGGCGCAGGCCTGCATTCTAGTTCATACGCTGCTTACTTTATCATGCTCGCATTGCCAATTACAAAGTTATACTCGAATACCCTTCTTGCGATCCTCAATCTTCGCACTGAAGAGTCTCACCAACCTAAGTTGGGGCAGAGAAGGTCAAATAAATCATTATGCGTGGGAGTGGGAAGGAAGAGGTGTCCCCCACTACATGTTATTATCAACGTGCAGCAGAAGAAGGAGTATACGAGATGTTAAGGTTTCGGGAGCGACAGGGCCAGTTTTTCCCGAGTCATTGGCTCTGGATTGCCTTGAGGGTCTGACGTAATTATGTAATAAACATATCAAAATAAACTCGAAATAGTTTGGTTTGGCGCAATTCTCTTTTCTTGCTATTTTCATGATCAAGTGCAAACCGCCTTATACCATTGTATTTTGAACGAATTCTCATATAAATTCGTGCTAAAATATGATTAATTCCTGCAGGCGCATATCTGTCAGCCAACGCATTTTGGGATTGCTCTAAAATGTTTAGTTCCCGCCACTGTTTAGATACCAACTGGGCACGTCCATCTTCCAGGGTTGTTCAATTCATGCTCGGCTTTTCTCTTTGCGGTAAAGTTCCTATCCGTCAAACCGAACTGGAGCAGATTGCGATTACGTTTTGCCATCGTTCCATGAATCTTCTGCTGAAATCCTGAACTGATAAATAGCTCATAAGCTCTTGGGGGTATGCTTGTAAACTACCTACTGGAAGCATGTCTGCCCAAGGTATGGAAGTGGACGAACCTCCAATCAGGATAGGATGGCCCTCGTACGTGTCGCGACTTCTCTACACTATAATGACGACTGACCGCGATTATGAAACGCACTATCAGTACCTCTGCTTTCGTATGTGTTGCCTCAATATATCTCCCGTTGACGTCGTCTGACCTCACCCCGCTAGTTATTGGGTTACCTGATCAATACTGGCCTCTTTGGTGTCCTCTGCGGACAAATTTGTACGTAGCATTCCTATCACAACTTCTAAAACTAATCAACCTATTTCTCAGATACCTATTATATGGCATTCCCAAAGGACAAACTCTCCATAAAGCTTATGGTATATGGAATCTTCCTACTAGACGTCATCCAAACAGTACTTGCAACACACGACGTTTTCGCGATATTCGCAATTGGCTATGGCATGATTAGCAGCCTGCACGACATCCATCTAATATGGCTGACCGTCCCAATTCTGGGCGGGTTAGGTAAAAAAACATTGTGTCCGTTTTTTTTTATCTCCACCCAGGCTAAAAGATATACTCCTAGCTGGTTGTGCTGGACAATTGTTCTTTGCATACCGAATCATGCTCATTTCAGAATCCATCCTCATTGCCGGCATTACTGCCGCAGTAGGCCCCACACACCATACAATTTTTGGCTAGACTCCCTGACTGCTATTTCCTCCTACAGTTATCTATTTGCACGCTCTCTGCAGCGATATACACAGGTATCCAAGTATACCTGGCCAAAGAACTCTCCGTTGTCTTCCAGGACACGCGGGTGTACATCGCCTGCGGTGTCTGGAATGGGAGCGGAGCCTTATGCGACGTGCTTATCGTCTGCGTGATGACATACTACGTGAGCGTTATTACTCCCTGAGGTCTCTTCAGTCAATGGTGCTTCTCTACCCCAGCTATCCCGTAAAAGCACGGCATTCCGATCCACCAACCGGGTCATTGCAAAACTCATTCTCATGACGATCGAAACAGGATTAGTCACAGGTACAGCTTATTATGATTTCATTAGCCACAATCGTACACTAAACCTTTCTTGACCATGTTCCCTTTCTCATCCCGCCACCCCCTCACGGTCCTTTTTTCTTTTCGCCCGTCACAACCCCAACACCAACGCCAACGCCACAAATCCCTCGCCTAAAAACAGCCACAGCGGCAATCCTATGCGTGATATTTCTAATTGGTCTGCGCCACACCAATCTCGCTCCCTACTTTGCGGTGCCGGGCATCACAATTTCAAAGCTCTACTCCATCACTTTCCTTGCCATTCTCAATAACCGTGTGCGTGTGTACGGCGGTAGGGAACCCGTGCCTGAAGTGTATGATTCCGTCTCGTGCCAATGGGAGCGGCATTCTGGGGAGGATTCGGTATAGATCAGTACACCTACCCACACACACACGCGCGCGCCATCCAGTCCAGTCCAGTCCAGACCCAATTCAATAAACAGGTAGAAAAAGTTCCCTACTGCACCCGGTATGCCCGGTACCATACCCATTACTTGGTCGTTCTCTTGGCCCTTTGTTGCTTTCACACCCCCCATCCCCTCCTTCTAGTGTCCTCTGGGCGGTTCTTTTGTGGAGGCACTAAAACAAATGAATTTCGTTTTCATTTTCCACACGTTCTTTTACTATTTTCGCTTTCTCAGTATGTTCTTATGTATTATGTAGCAAAGTAACAGCAACTCCTTGGCTAGCCCGCCTCGTGGTGCTTATATTGTAGACTTGCCTTATACTAGGCCGTGCTAGATGTACGATATCGTAGCTAGATGCAATATACCGCCCCCCACCCACCCAAGCGCTCATGAGAAATGAAAAAGGCGTTGTACACCAAATTTATGTAATCTCCTCCAATATTCTTGCTTTACACCAACTTTTCGGGTCCGCCGACCAATGATTAATGACTTGGTCCCACCACCACACCACACCACAACAGCGACATCCATTATCAGCAAGAGATTATAATAAAATTGAATTGTTAGATTTGATAGCCACACATATGCACACATGTACTGCACTATTCGCCGAAGATGCTATGCCATAAGCACAGGAAAAAAAAGAGAGATAAATGCGTCTGCCGTTACTGTAACAATAAAGGTCCTGCATTTCCGAGGAGGTTGGGGGGGGGTTATGCGGCGGGGGGTATCAAAGGGAGACAAGAAAAGCAAGTATACAGTACTGTAAATGGGAATAGCTAAAAAATAATAATTTGGAAACGCCACCCCCTTGCCCTCCCAAACAAATCATGGTTTCTCCTTTCCCAAAGGAAGAAACCAAAAGAACAAGAAACCTCTTCCCCCCTCATAAACAAATTGAACGGCTCTAGCGTGCATCCTCAAGCAAGAAAAATAATAATCAAATACGTTCGTACATGCAAATGTACGCCTTGGCCTTGAGCACCTCTTCGATTGTTGTAAGCCTGACATCGGTATCACTGATATACGCCCATTGCCGCTCCGTTGTTGTTGTTCGTCCCACGCCCGGCTTAGACGCTGGCGTTGACGATGGAATTGGTGAGATCGTCGGTGACGTTTCGGAACTAGAAGCGGCTGTCTCTGATTGCGGATCGGTTCCAGACGCCGTTGAAGTCGAGCGGTTATCAGGTGGATGGTCGGGGAGTGCCGTATATGCAGTATAGTGCCCACCAAGCTAAGCAAGAGGGGAAAAAAATAAACAAATGATCTGTTCCGAAACAAGACACAAAACACCTACCATATTTCCAAAGTGCACCACCACTGCATAAAGTCGGTACATGCATCTCTCTCCCTTGACTTGAGACTTTCTCTGAAAAGGTAACACGCTTGTATTTCCCTCGGCTTTGTAATTCTTATACCTCAACGACTTGGCCTTCTTCCCATCTTGGAAGTCTTCCCTCTTGGGTGCAAGAAATGGTGTCAGGTCGAGATACTCTGGAAACGAGACGTAATCCTCCAGCTTCTTGAACCCATACGTCTGCGTTAGCGACAACCAAGGTGTCTTGTTTGTCTGCTGAAACCTTTTCAAGTGGACAACCAGGACCGGAGGAGGCGTAGCAATAAGATAACGTTTATACGCAGGGCGCATCATCACGGGTTTCGGTTGTTTGGGCGACCTACTACTCTTCTTCACTATCCTCTTGCTAGTAGACTTGGCCCCAACACCTTGTTCACTCTTGTTGCTGTTCTCAGGAGGCAACTGCAACGCGCTCGAACCACCAGATGGTGACGCAGACACGGACACGGGAGACAACGACCCAACCGAGGGCGTCCCCGCCTCCTCCCCATTCCGACTCTCTGTCGCCGACCCAGAATCACCCTCATAGTCACTTTCCCCATCCGTCGACTCCTCCTTCACCTTCCGCCTTGTAAGCGGGACCGAAGGAATAACCAACGAGTTCTGGTTATCTGCAGTTGTACCCTTCAGTTGGTCATATGGCGACTGTACATGCGTGAGATATGGCGAAGCCAGTGACGCTATCGACGGTGACGACGCGGTCCGCCCAAGGGTATTGTTCACCGGCTGAGTCAGGTCCCGGTATGAAGAGAAACTGGACAAGTTGACGAAATCCGCACTGTTAGATCGCAACACAAAGGCGCGAGATCGAGATGGCGTCTCGGGCTCAGAAGGCAATTCAGGCTCTGTCGTTGATATCGTCGGTATCGGCATCCCGCCTGGTGTTTCGAAGACATGCTCTCGTGGTGGTCGTGGTGGTGGATGGTGTTGGAGGTGCTGGAGTGGTGGAAGGGTATGACGTAGCTGATGATGATCATGTGCGAGAGGCCGTGACGAGGTCGACTCCATCATAAAAGCCTTCGTCGCGCCATCCAATCTCCCACTTCCGTCCACATTCACCTCCAAATGCCTCGCCTGGACACCCACATCTTCGCCCTCTTCACTCTCATCCTCTTCATCCTCATCCTCAGTATCACTTTCATTCACGTCCTCATCCCCATCCTCCTCCTCCTCACTTTCATCCTCATCCTGCTCTTCCTTTCGAGTAAGCGTCCCGTTCGCAAGCTTCCAGCACCGCCGACACGCCACCATGTTTTCCCCGTCAAGCACCTCCACACTCGTAAACAGCCTTAAACACTCCTCCACACCACTAAGCCTACTAATTCCTAACCACGAACTCAACTTGTGTGACGTGCTTCCAACGACGCTGCTTTCATTATCTGACTTAACAATACTTCCACTCCCACTAGTTTGCTGCGTAATTGTATTATGATGGTGACTCCACCCTGAATGCACAGATCCGTGCGCAGTTGTGCCTCTCATTATCGACGAGAACCGATCTGCAAATGTAGATGGTGATGACGACGAGAACCCACCGGGTAATGTAGCCGAAGATGCCGAACCTGATGTATCGATATCTGCTAAGATTTGTTTGATATACTCTGCCTCTGCTGGCGAAGGTTTCGGCGGCTTGGCCCTGCCTGGCTTATTACTAGTTGATTGTGGTTTCTTCTCTTGTTGCGGTGGAGGCGGAGGCGGCGTTGAATGGAGAGAACGTGGAGGTTTGGAGGCCTTACCTCTCTGAACAACTGGAGCAGACTGAACAGGTTGGAGAGGAATCAAATTATTAGGCGCAAGCACGGTATTCGAAGGTATCTCTGGGAGTGATATTGATGTCGGTTGAGAGTCCCCAAGTTCAGCTGGCTCATCTACTTCTAGTAATGGGGATGCCGGTTGGTATGGGGGTTGCGACAAGGGAGAAGGGACTGCCAACTTTGGTATTGGTGCAATGAAGACAGGTTCTTGTGGTTTCGCTAAATAATGATGAATTTGATGCGGTGGAGAAATCGAATGGGGCATGATAGGCATGGATTCTCTGTGTGATGTCGTCGAAGGCAGGGATAAATGGATTGCAGGCGGGGTACTGACGGGTCGTGGCTTCTGTCTAGCTTTGGGCTCGACCTCCTCCACGAAATCGGGCGTTGGCATAGCTGTAGTTGAACGAGTGTCAGGGGAATGTCCATCTCTCGTGTGTGATCGTTTGTGAGGCCGCCAGTCGTCGAAGATGGTACCAAAGTCTCGAGTTGTTCTCTCCTTGGATCGACCTTTCCTCTCCTTGATCTTCTCTTCTTGTTCTCTGTCCTTCAGCTGATCTCTTCCCCTCTCCTTCTCCTTATTCTTCTCTTCATCACGCCATCCCATCGTCATTCCGACCGTCGCACTGATTCTCCGAATCTTTGACCAGTTGTCATCATCTTTCTTCCTTTTATCATTGTCACCTTTTGGCTCCTTCTCAAGTTCTGCCATGTCTCCGAAAGTGTCCTCCTTGTTCACAATGACTGCAGACCACTCGCTCTCGGTCGTAGCGCCGGCGCTACTTTCTATTGTATCACGGCTGAGTCTTCCAGTTACTAACGAGTCCTGATGGTTTGTCTCGTCTTCGGCCTTATCCTTCTCTACCTTCCCGGGTTCGGCCCCATCTGGAGACTCACCAGAAACATTGACACCACTACCTTCGTTTCCCGTTTCAACAGTAACTACCCCTGTTCCCGACACTTCGTTCGTGCTTGGGTAGCCTGGCAGTACTGATGGCGGGCGCTGAGTGGCCGGGCCTGGAGCTGAAGCTGAATCGGCTTCTGTGGTCGAAGACACCGCAGTGACTGGAAAGACTGCAATCTTCTTGGCCAGCTTCTTGAACTTATCCCGCTTCCTCTCGTGCTTCCTTGGGCTTCCGTCTTTATCACTCTTGGTACTCTTGCTCCTTCTAAGAGATGAGAATGCATGGTGTGTGAACGAGTGACTTGATGAGGAAGCAGAGGAGTGGTAGTCGTCGGGCTTGATGCCGAGACTGAGGTCATAAAAGTCTTCGTAGGTTTGTGAAATGCGGTGGCATTTCTGGCAGACTAGTACGCTTGTGAGTTGGCCACGGAAGACCATATCGGGGAGGGGCAGGAGGGGAAGAGGAGGGGAATTGGGTTGGGATGTTTGTGGCGTTGTTGGGTTGGTTGACACTGTTGAAGGGGGGTATGATGCAAATGGGGGTATCGGCGATTCTGGTGGGGTTGAATGGGGTGATGGATTCGAAGATGCAGAGGCCGAGGACAGGGAAGGTGGTGAAGAAGAAATTATGGCATGATGTTTACTTTCCTTGATTGACCGTCGCTTCTTCTTTGATTTCTTGAGTTCTAGTGGTGGTTGGCGGACCTTGATTACCTGAGTCCAACAAAGAGGATAGACGTTAGTAGAGATAATACAGATAGCGAGATAAAAACGGTAACGCTCACATCCATCTCTTCCATGCGCATAGCATCTAATAATACACGGAGGAATTCATGGGCGTCTTGTTGAGCAAAGTCGAGGTATTGTTGGTATTTGACTCCAAGAGCAGTTAATATTGCCCTGAGTGTGGTTGAGGAATTGAGAAAGTAGGTGTATGAGACCAGAGTACTCACCTTGGACTTAGCGACTCTCTATGCCGAGCAGACTGTACGCCCCAAGCATGGTATAGGAAATCGAATAGTTGGTCCCCAATGGGCATGGTATCGACTCTAGGTCGCTCGTAGGGTCCAGCTATGCCATGTCCGTTGATAAGTTGTGGAGAACGATACGAAAGTAGGGATGTATGCGCCCGTTGTTGAATGTGATCTGGAATAGGAGTGAAATGGACGAGGTTGGAGAGAAGCTGAGTTGCGAGCAGCTGAGTTGGGTTTGAAATATAAATTAGCAGTGTGAAAAAAAAAAAAAATCAAGATCAAAAAAACACACGTACACCTTGGAGGACGGAGTTCATGAAGCAGGTGTTTCCATGGTTGATGAGGCCGGGGGGGAGGTAGGCGGTGCGGGTCTGTTCTTCTTTCTCCTTTCGAGCGCGGTAGAGTTCTTGAGGTGATGGAGGCTTTGGTTTGAGCATGGTGGAGAGAAGGAGAGAGGAAGGCGGAGGAAGGAAGGTGGAGGGAGGAAGGAAAGTGGTGGTAGTGGTGATGGTGGTGGTGGTAAATATGAAGGGGGAGGTTATGGCTGGGGGTTATCGAGTGCGTCGGTCCCGGTCTGGCAAGGACTGCGGTGGTGATGGTGGTGGTGGCCCACAGCACTCTCACTCACTCTCTCAGTTCAGTTCACGTGCGTCCAACCATCCTCAACGTCCTTATGACTGCGGGGGACGTCAACCCTCCCAAGGCAGCGCTCAGTTTGAGTCAAACGCTGTGGATTATGTTTAGCACACAACACACACACAATCTGAGTCGCCGGCCTATTCTTGCTTGAGTTTTGCCGGGTTCTGTCAGCTTGGGTTCCCCGGGCCGCCTCCATTGGTATCTCTCCGCCACCATCACCTCCCCCCTAAATCATGTCAATGGAGGCAGTGTGCTACAATGGTGTATGCGTAGTATCACCCTCTCTTACTAACTAACTAACTGCGTGCCCTTTTGTCTTCATAAGCCAAACGATCTTCAAATCATCAAAACTCAAATACCCCAAATTAATGATGATCAGGTCCTTATAAAAGGTACTGTTTAGACAGGCACTGCGCTGCGTTGTGCGATGGGCACGGGGCCAGCAGCAGTGGCTCATATCACTGTACCTCCATATCCTAGTCTCCTGCTGTGGTATATGCGGCACCGATCACCATCTTGCCGTTGGTGAGTTTCTCGCCAAATACCCAGTAAGTACCGTAAACCATCAGGGCTACTGTTTCCCCATGCAGCAAAATCTAAGCGCATACATATATTGCGTTACTGTATTATAGTTGATCCCCGGACATGAATTTGTCGGCAAGATCGTTCAACTCGGCAGGTCTGTCACCGGCCTCTCAGTAGGCGATCGCTGTGTCGCCGATAACACCATCCTCGTAAGTACTGCACTCGGAGAGCTCACCTCTGTTTCCTCACAACACAAAGTGCGATCAATGCTTCTACTGCCGCAGAGGCCAACCCCTCTTATGCGAAAATTTTGAATCCCTCGGCGCCACAACAGCAGGCGGCTTCGCAGAGTACGTAGCAGTGTAAGCGTTCATTCATAAAAAACGGATATAAGCAATACCCCTTATTTTTTTCTCTCTTAGTCAAGGCAAAAAGGTCTACAAAATATTCAACCTCACAGATGAAGAAGCAACCCTCGTCGAACCCACATCCTGCGCAATCCACGGGATGGATAAGCTAGGCCCTGCAGTCGGCGTCGAAGCGTTAATTCTCGGCTGTGGACCAACCGGTCGGCTTTCGTTTCTCTCCCTCCACCTGACACATATCCTAAAAAGCACACAACACCCGCAGGTCTCATCCTTGCGCAGCTCCTGAAACTAAACGGAGCATCCAGAGTCGTAATCGCATCCAACAAAGGCATCAAAACACAAATCGCGCAGCAGCTTAAAGCAGGTGACGACGTCATCGAACTTGACAGAACCAATCCCGCTCCGCAGTGGGCCAAATTAAAGCAAAATAACCCGTATGGATTCGATGTTGTGGTATGTTTATCAGGGCACTGTGACCTTTTAAATATTATCCTTACCCGCAGGTCGAAGCCACCGGATCAGCTCAGGTTGCAGAAGATGCAATCAATTATGTCCGCAGAGGTGGCACATTAATGATATATGGAGTGTATCCTGAAAGCGCTAAAGTGACGTACTCTCCGTTCAAGATCTTTTCGGACGAAATTAAGGTATATATACGCATATCACCTCCATATTATAATTTAACGCTCTTTGACAGGTCATCGGCTCATTCGCCCAAACCCATTGCTTCCCTCGCGCAGTTGCATACCTTGAAAGTGGTATAATTCGTGTCAACGGCATTGTGAAATTTCAACTCTTTTCTCTTTCACGTTCGTTTTGAGCTGAAACCACGTATCACTTAGGTCACTGACAGCTTCCCCATCAAGGATTTCAAGAAAGCCTTGGATCAGATGAACAGCAGGCAGTCTTGCAAAGTAATCCTCAAAATCGAATAACAAACGTGTCCTTGTCGCAATGGTGTCTATAAATACAAGCAAAAAATAATAATCTTTGTTTACACAAAGTGCAAAAAATCTGAAGCACCTAAGCTAATGACGTCGTATGGACCTCACTAGGTTTATCAGCAATCACAGTTTCTATATCATCTTCTAACGTTTCTAGAGAGCGTTGTGTTTGGGTAGATTCATTCTCACCCTCTAATCTTGGTACCTAGGCACAACGTTATCAAGTCACAAACGGCGGCATAACACAATTGAAAAACATATACACATACCACATCATCCATATCCCTCAACCCCCCGTCTGGACTCCAAACTTGCACCGTCGTCGAAATATGGATTCCCTGAACAACACCTTGGCGCCTTGTCTGTAACGACTCGAAAACGGGGTTGTTACACCCCGTTGACTCTCTGCCCCCCAAAATTCGTGCCCGGCTGTTCAGGACGACGAGGAGCGTGTTGGAGTAGAATTTGGAGATGGGTATCGCGACGAGTAGGAAGTACGCGTTGATTGGCTTTAGGTCTTTTAGATGAGCACGTCCGATGAAGACGACGATTGTCCAGATGGCCATGGTTGCTAAGTCAAGTTCAGTTATTTTTTTTATTGTTTTGGTTTGGGATTTCCCCAACTAACCTGTCACCAAGCCAGTTTGGATCGTGACGAGCACCAGTTTGCTCACTAATCTGTGCGTCGCGATGAATCCCGTGTTTTTCTTCAAGAGCTGCATATTTTTTTCACAGAAATAAATATCAGCCACAATCTAGTTATTTGAGAACCCGAGGCTGGACTGACGTAGTAAGTCATGCAACCAGCAATCAACACATCGACGCCCGCCGCACAGCCGTTCCATAATCCTATGCTAACGAAGATGCCCCTGTCATGCATAATCTCTATGAGATTTTTTACCTCGGATATCTGGACTCCTGATAAAAATGCGCCAGCGAGGGACACAGTAGCGATCTATTTTACACCACCACTATGTCAGTTGAATTGAGCGGGAGCCACTTCAACAACAGAACGTACCAGGGATATCAAGATACTAAGTCCCCAGGATCTTGTCAACGCTTTGACTCTATAAGCGAAGAACGTTTGTCCTATAAACCCAACTATTTTTCACAACAACACATTAGCCTTTTCTGCTAGGCCATATGTTAACAGCCCGCTCACCAATTCCACCAAGTGTAGGCATCGTCAACCAAAGTGTATACGTGTTTGTAAATTTGTCCTGATGCCCGTGAGAATGAACAAAGAAGGTCCAAGCATCTCTGATTGAAAGCACTGTCTGGAAAATCTCTAGCACAAAGGTGCCGTACACAATCGCTTTGAAAACCCGTCTGTCTTTTGGGAATGCAAGGTAATAGACGTCTGAAAAGCAATAAAATGTCAGGTTATGCATGCATCCAGTGGCAGCAGGGACGACGTACAGATCTGGAAGGCGAGTATGCCGAACAAGGTGGCATTGACAATATATCCTAGAAACTATCAAGTTTTTTAGACCATAGAATGCAAACTAAAACTCTCGATTTGACTTACAAACGCCCCTGCGCTTTATTTGAAGACACACATATATTCAGCCAAGGCGTGGTCAGAAGGAACGTTGTCACGCACGCTGCATGAACGAATCCATGTGGATATGCTTGATCTGTTGCATTCCTCATACTTGCGATGGGAATAAGTGAGAGACACGTTCTCGTTCCCCTGTTTTCGGTCCAGGTTGGGATATTTATCCCAGGTATAACATTGATGATTGTTGCTGGAGCCTCAGCTGAGGCTATGGACACCAATCTATCTGAGCATCGCCAGTTGCCTAATACTAACGTTGAAGAACGGCGAAGGGTGTGTATATATGCAGTACAATATATCAGACGACGACTTGATTTAATCTGCTGGAAGACTTCTTTTTGTTCTGATTTAATTACGGGATCACGGGAGGGTCCCCCTCATCAGTCTAGGGCGGTATGAAAGAGGCGGATATTTGATACGACATGATATGATGTTTTCGTTGTAATAACTATGTTCAATTCAGTATAGCTGCTTTCCAACGGGCGGGTGTTGGGCTGGTGAATATCGATCGATCGTTTGAAAATAGGGTGTGACCTCCCATGTTGTTTAGCAAAGGTTGCCAGAAAGATTCTTCATCCATCACTCGCATGCGGAACAGACGGCTATATTTGTTCAATTACTTTTTCCCCACTACCTGGGAAGCCAAATACAAACACTGGTTAGTGCATCACCATCAGGTGCTGGATAGCACGGTGCGCTGATAACTCAACAAAGTCTATGGGTAAATCATGGCGGATATGTCCAAGTCTGCTTTGTTATCAAAACCCCATCACGGGTCCTATTAATGTACCATCAATGGAAGCTCCACTCAACCTTCGGAAATCAAAACAAGGGTATATTTCACAGTAGCCTATTGAGCGACAGTAGGCTATGTGCGTGGTCATTCTGAACGGTAGCAAGATTCCAAAGTCCACCTGAGCACCTAAGTAGGGAGGGCGGACGTCTCAACCAGCGATACATGATGTCATGGGTTGTTGTTCAACGGAGTGATGGTATTATTAGGGAAGGGTATTTACGTTGGATTTAACGTGTTGTCTTGTTGGTTGAATAGGAGAGAACAGGTTACCAATCATACCTACTGCCACAGCATGAACGACTTACCTCTAATCCGTGATTCCATTGGGGTATTCTATTCAAGTTCGGGTTCCAGACGTGGACAGTTCTTAATGCCCGAGCGATGGCTGGTTCACCCATTCTAGCGTGTTGCACAACATTTGATGGGGGATTGAATGTGTATCCATTGAAGTCGACGGATTCCCGTCCTCCCAAAACGCGTGCGCGGCTGTTGAGCATGAGGACTATGGTATTGGAGTAGAATTTAGAAAGTGGGAGCAGGAACACAAATGCATAGACGGTCACATGGCGGAGCGCCTCTGTCCTAAGACAAATATCATACAAAGAATGGTTATTGTAGCTAAATTTGTTATTACAATTCTGTTCTTTCATTTAGTAAAGGATCCTTACTTGTGACAAGGTTTGTGTTAATGATAACAAGTATTAGCCTGCTTACTTTGCGGTGCGTCGATTGGAACGTAGTACGTTGCTTCAACAGCTACAAAGGTAGGTCAGAACTGTGGTATGAGTAATAGACAATATTCTGCTCACATAGTATGTCATGCACAGAGTAATGGCCATATCACAAAGGACAGACATAGCATTCCATACCTTTTGTTTAATGAGTATAATTTGAATGCAAGGTATTGAAGCAACTAACACCGAATGTAAAGAAGAGGCGAGGGTCATCTAAGATATTCTCGAGCCTGCTTCCATCAGACATAATGCACACCGCTGTCCCAATTGCGCCTGAGAAGGCAGTTGCCGCACACTATCAAACTGGTAAAGATACGTCAGAGGAATAGAGATCTCATCCAATTACCAGTAGAATAAGCATAGGTAACTTGGCGGAAGATGTCAGAGCATGGATCCGATAAACAAAGAATAGGTGACTGGCATATCCGACTAAAGTAGATTCAGACCCCCTGCTCATGGAACATGTTTGAGTGACCCACCTATTCCAGCAACAAGTGGAGTAACAAACAACATGATAAACGGGAGGGTAGAATCTTGGTGTAGCGGCAAAAAAAACAAACCCAATCCACGCATCGCGAATATGAGCTATTGTTTGGGTAGTTTCGGCGAGGAAGACACCATATACAAGGATTTTGAAGACTCGGGTGTCTTTGGGAAACGCAAGGTAATAGACATCTAATATTCAAAGTTAGAAGAGATCCAACGTAAGAAGTAGACGGTTGAACATGTTTGGAATATCAGGACGCCAAGTAGCAAGACATCAATCACCAGCGCCAGAAGCTACGCATCTTATTTAGCCCTCCCAGATTTGTTGGGTTTCAAGTATATACCAAGGTAGTCCCACTTCATTGATTTAGCTAAAATCCTGAATGACAATCAGTAATCCACCGTGCGATTACCATGTCTAATTGATGGATGAGGGATCCGTAGTCGATAATTTGATTCATCGTTGAAGCCAGACTAGTCCGAGTCTATAGTCGTAATGTGAATTGGGAATTGGGAATACTATCACTGTAGCCAATGTATATAAGTATCTCCAAACTGATCACCAGGCTGGGCCGACTCGATGGTTTCCACACTACAGCCAATACGTAAAAACACAGTGCACCGAGTTCCAGCACTACTGAGAACATGTTCGAAGATGCATAGCACGTTGCCAGTGTATCGTTCCCAAGCCAGCGCACTCACTGGAATAGCAATAAATCAAAGCATCATGATGAGAATGCCGAAGCGCTGAACATAGGAGATCGTTGTGATTGCACGATGGTACATTGCAAAACATGGTCCTCCGGGAATATGATTAACAGAGGAGTTGGATATGGATACCACTGACACCAACTTGGTAGTCAACAGTAAAAGGGTGAGACTCGGATAGAATGTGACGTTGATCATATTGTGACATATTGAACGAACGCAATGTGACCGGGCTCATTCCAGCAAATAACCCTTCCTATTGGCTCAGGCTACTGTTATTATTTATTTTCAATAAAGGTGTACCGTGACTGGTTTATTTGGCTGTCACGTATGGCCGTGGAACGTTCAGCTCGACTTGCGTAGTGGATACTCAAAGGCGCCGTGAAGCACAAGGCAGTCCACCATCACCCACTGACAGAAGAGGAATGGTTACAAAGCCAGTTACTGATACAAGTCCCTATTTCAAGTCCAACTAAGAAGGAATGTTCATGGAAGTCTACTCAACATTTGTTTATGTCTATAGATCTAGTGATCGCTACTAACAACTGAAGTGTAATGGTGTACCTGACTCCCATTGAAGAAAGGTATAACTCGCACCAGGGGATGGAATACAGCGTCGTGGTTAGGACTTGTGCTACTGATACAGTGTAACTACCGAATATGGAAAGTGTGACGTCACATGTCACAAAACTGCGAACTATAGCACTACTATTGTACTTCCAACACCAATCACTGCAATGGGATCCTGTACCAAAAGCAATGGTTGACTGCTCAGCAGCATGACTAGCATAGTGCATACTGAGGGTGTTGAGAAGACTGGCTCCCAGTGGGAGTTGCCCAGTCTGGAATGCCTGCACAAAGCACTAGGCTAATCCCATAGGGAAGCTAGTAGTTAGGAAGCCAACTTACCAGTTAGCTTAGCTGCTTATGCTACACTAGAAAGTCTGTAAGAACTTGTATTGCTAGGATGCTAAATGGTCCTCTTTTATACTGTACAAGAGTATGTGCATGGACCAATACTTTTCACATGCATTGCCTTGGAGTGACTGCACATTGCTGCGCATGATATCACTGCAATATTTTATAGATATCCGCAGTCTATCTCCAGGGAGTCCATGGATGGATGGACAGCACTTGACTAGCTATAATTAGATTGGATTATTAATAACTATGTTTGGTCCAATATTTTAGCACCTTAAGGGCAGCTATTCTAACAGAGGGGCTCTGTGATGTTGCCACTTTCCACCACTGTTTGTTGTGGACTTCTGGTGTTCAGTGTCAAGAGGATGACAATAGCAACATGCAGCAGCTAGTTAAGTAAGACATTCACTTACAATCTAGAGCAGTGTCAAGATAGAGAGTAGCATGTAGCAAGGTTTCAAGAGGAGATGAAGGCTGTTACGCCCTCCAACCTTCAGCGCTCAAGGTTCAACCCCTAAGTGCCCTAACCCCTATTTTCGATGTTTCGACGTTCTTTTGTTTATCTTTGTTTATCCCTTTGCGAATACTCATCTTTACTGACTCTATGGACAGTGTTTCACCTGTAGTCAACATCGCTGACTATTGCTTCGGGCTACTCTGGTCCCCAGCCTCCTCACTCATTGCCTCGCCGAGCTACTTACTCATCTTGTTACCAGTAGTAGCTATATTTACTTTCTCACCTGTTTCATCGCATTGTTTATAGTTCACCTTAGCTACCACTTTATGTATATAAACAGTAGCTACTTGCCTAGGATTCCCTAGGCTTTCAATACAAGTACAGTATCTTCCTTACTCTCATCTCACTCTCACTGTCTGAGAAACTACCTAGAGCATCGCTCTACCTGGTGACCAGACATATCTACATCTTATCTAAGCAGTGGTTATCTCGCCATTGCCGCTCACCTTTGAGAGTCCTATACTTGGTCTTTGGCTTACTGCCTGAGCACTGAGATAGACATCCCTTACAAAGGCTCAACAATTGACAGAATGAAGTTCATTATTTTTCTAGCTACAAGATACATGGCTTTTATACACTACAGACCAGGTATAAAAATAGGAGAAAAATACATGATATGTCAGACATGTGAATGTGCTGAGTAAGTGGATTATGAATCCTTCACATGTCATGTCAAGTATGAGAATGAGTAGTCTGTTGGACATTACATTCTCATGTCATGTCTGTAAGGGATGTCTATCTCAGTGCTCATGCAGTAAGCTGAAGACTGTTACGCCCTCCAGCCTTTAGCACTCAAGGTTCAACCCCTAAGTGCTCTCAACCCTTATTTTCGACGTTTCGACATCCTTTTGTTTACTCTTATTTATCCTTTTGCAAATACTCACCTTTACTGCCTCTGAGGACAGTGTTTCATCTGTAGTCAACATCGTTGACTATTGCTTCGGGCTTACTCTGATCCCCAAGCATTCTTACTCATCCCCTCACCGAGCTACTTACTCATCTAGTTACAAGTAGTAGCTATCTTTATTCTCTTACTTGTTTCATCACCTCATTCTAGTTCGCCTTAGCTACCACTTCATGTATATAAACAGTAGCTGCTCACCTAGGATTCCCTAGGCTTTCAATACAAGTATCTCTCCACTCTCATCTCGCTCTCATTGTCTGAGAACCTACCTAGAGCTCATCGCTCTACCTAGCGATCAGACATATCTTTATCTTATCTAAGCGGTGATCACCTTGCCATTGCCGCTTCCCTTGAGAGTCCTATACTTGGTCTTCGGCTTACTGCCTGAGCACTGAGATAGATGTCCCTTACAAAGACCAAGTATAGGACTCTTGATGTAAGTGGTAATGGTAAGATAACCACCACTTTAGATAAGATATAGATATGTCTGATCACTAGGTAGAGCAAGGTGAGAGTGAAAGGGATACTTGTATTGAAAGCCTAGGGAATCCTAGGCAAGCAGCTACTACTTATATACATAAAGTGGTAGCTAAGGTGAACTAAAATAAGATGATGAAACAAGTAACAATCTAAGTATAACTACTCCTGGTAGTTAGATGAGTAAAGAAGTGAGTCAGAGCCTTGGGATCAGAGTAATCCAAGGTAGTAGTCAAGGAGAGGGACTATGTGTCAGGAGCTCATGAATACAACTGTGACCATGATCCAACTGCTCCCAGGCATCACTCCAAAGCTTGACAGTGAGAGGAAAAGAGAGAATAGATTGAGAAGTAATGACTCTTGTAGCTACATGGTGAGGTAGACTATCAAAGAGCTAAAGAATAAACTATAACAAACAACATATTATGTTACACCCTCCAACCTTCAGCACTCAAGGTTCAACCCCTAAGTGCCCCTTTTCTTATGCAACCCCTATTTTCGACACTTCAATGCTTACTTGTTTACCTTTATTTATCCTTTTGTGAATACTCATCTTTACTGCCTCTTTGGACAGTGTCTCACTTGTAGTCAACACTGCTGACTATTGCCTCAGGCTACTCTGGTCCCCAGGCCTCCTTACTCATTGCCTTACCAAGCTACTTACTCATCTTGTTACCAGTAGTAGCTATTCTTATTTTCTTACTTGTTTCATCACATTGCTTTAGTTCATCCTAGCTACCACTTAGTGTATATAAGCAGTAGCTACTTGCCTAGGATTCCCTAGGCTTTCAATACAAGTATCTTCCTTACTCTCATCTTGCTCTCACTGTCTGAGGATCTACCTAGAGTTCATTGCTCTACCTAGTGATTGGACATATCTCTATCTTATCTAAGCAGTGGTCACCTCACCATTGCTGCTCACCTTGAGAGTCCTATACTTGGTCTTTGGCTTACTGCCTGAGCACTGAGATAGACATCCCTTACATATTATAAAGGGAATGGTAAAGTGGGTGGTAGGATTGAGGATTGAACCAAGGACCTCCAAGGCTTGTCTGGGATGCCTGGGATTTCCGAGATCACTGAACTTGTCCAAGAAGTCTGAGGTTGATGAGATAAGATAAGAAGGTGGATGAGAAAAAGGAAAAGAAAAGAAAAGGAAAAAGAAATGAAAAAGAAAAAGAAAATAAGATGAGGATGGACTTGTAACACTATGAAGGTGAAATGGCTGTTCAGAGGTAGCAGTGAGTCAGTATTCACATTGGAATAAACAATGGTAAACAAGGAAATGTTGAAATGTTGAAAATAGGGGCTGAAGGCACTTAGGGGTTGAACCTTGAGCACTAGAGGTCTGGAGGGCATAACAATGTCATTTGTGAGTGACAATGATTCATAATGACTTGGTTCTGCTTATGACAGTATATGATCATCATCTTCTTCTTCATCTAATCAATGATCCTTTATCTGCATTGTTGACAGATGTCTTCAATTATTTGTGAGCATATAATTTCAACATTCAGCAGTGCAAGAAAAGCATTAGAGTCAAATTTAGATGCTGGAATGTAGAATAAAAAGAAGTAGGGTGTAGCTGGGTTTCCACTCAAGCCCAGGGCCAAGTAGAATATTTGTAAGGGATGTCTATCTTAGTGCTCAGGCAGTAAGCCAGGGACCAAGTATAGGACTCTCAAAGTGAGTGGTGAGAAGGTGACCGGTGGGGGTGGACAGGAAATGCGTGATCACACACAACCCACACACACACACACAATCCCAATAATTATGCGAGGTTGGACGGACGCTGGAAAGGTCCTCTATAAAGGTGTAGTAAACTCTAATTGAGGCGGTTGAATGGTATGATGTCCTATGGACAACGGGCTCTTATATCACTACATTCGAAAGCATCCCAACTTCGAAAACATAAGATTCTCCCTCACCCCACGCTTCGAAAGGCCAAGGCCGCTCAAACCAGGCCAAACCGAACACATCGCATACACCAAAACGGTCGTATGCGAAATTTTCGACACAGAAAACAGATCTGTTGCAAAGAAATGCCTAGGCTCCATCATCAAGTTTGACAACAACCCCTCGGTATGCGAAAAATTCGTCTTCAAATCTGGCGAAGACAAGAAAAACTGCCCCATATGCCAACGATGGGACCACCCCGTGAAATTCTGTAAAGCCAAAACACACTATTGTGCACATTGCGGAGGCCCCCACCCCACAACCATGCACAAATCGACGTGCGAACAATGTATGAAAGGAACTCTTTGCGAGGTAAAATGCGTCAACTGTGAAGGCCCACATATGAGCACTTTGGAGCATTGCCCTTTCTATAAGGCATGGAATAACAAGACAGAATTATCGGTATACATCAAAGCCCAAAACACGCGCAACAGGGAACGACAAGAAACAAGACGAGCGCAACGCTCTAATGCAGACAAAGCTGCTCCTAACGCCGCCGGGCGACGATTATCACCCAAGCACTCATGAACAATCACACTCAAAACACGGACAACAACTTTGCTGTCACTTATGGCAAAATAAAATGTCAAAACATCGCAAAAAATATTAAACACTTACACGGCCTTTTGGACTCATTAGTGAATACAACTGACATTCTTATGATACAGGAAACGCCATACTACTTAGTTAAACACATCCCGTCCTTCCTCCCTAATGGCACCCCGATATACGGGTCCATCGTACACCCTGCCTGGACTTGCACACACTCTTTCAACAAATACCAGGAAAAATCACAAGTCGCTACATTTGTCAATAAACGCTTACTTACAGACCACTCACTTTTTGTAGATGTTGACACTTTTAACCACCACAACATACTATGCACAAAAATTACTAATAATTTTACAGGGAAAACCTCCACGATCATGAACATCTACAATAACCCGTATAAAGGCCCACGAAACGAAGCCGTGAAATGCCTCATTAACGGACTCCTGGCCGTACAAGATCTGCAAGTGATACAGGGCGACTTCAACCTCCATCACGCAGCTTGGGACGCCTTGGTCAATGAGACTTCGGACATGGGAATGGCGCTATTACACGCCACTTTTATACAGGGTTTGTCTCTCGTCTCCCCCCCCTCCTCCCCCACACACTACTCCAAACATCACGCAAATTGCGTACTCGACTTAGCCTTCACAAAAGACCACCCATGTATTCAGACAACGTGCAGAGTCGAATTGGAAAAGCACGGCTCTTCAGACCACGCGCTTATTAGCCTGGAATGGGAACTAGAACCCACCCCCTTTCGACCCCCATACATCAAAAAGGACAGCAAGGAAGAACACGCCTTCCTAATGATGATAGGGGAAAAAGAATGGTGGAAGACACCAGACGAAACTTTGACCAGTCAGGAAAAATCGCTCATCGCCCAGAAAAACTTCACAGCGCTATACGACACGATTCATCATGCATGGCAAACATACTCAAAACCGGGATCGGTGAAACATCCAACCCCCTGGTGGAATGAGGAATGTCAAAAAGCCAAGGACGATTTGGGTCAACTCCCCACACAACTGAAACGTCAGAACTACCAGAAACAGATTCACAATGCGAGACAAACATACTACAAAACGATAATCCAGGAAGCATCGGAAAGTCGCAAACCCTGGAAACCTGCAAAGTGGGGAAACAATCATCCTCCACCTGCCTTCTCCACCATCAAGACGGTGGACAATAAACAAGTCTCTTCGCTTCATGAAATGTGGGACTGTTTCCATGGACATTTCAACTCATCAGCAACGACGATGGAGACCAACCTCGACGAAATCGACAAATACGAACAGAAATGGAGTCGCCCCTTTTACCCCATTAGCAAAACTGAAATTGCAGAAGTGATCGCAAAGACCAAGAATGGCTCTGCCCCAGGCCCCAACCACCTCACTTGGAGGCACGTCAAATACCTATGGAACCATCATGATCTCTTCAGCAATCAACTGCAAGATAGCATAAACTGGTCCATTCATCACGCCTTTTGGCCAACACAGTTCAAGGAATCAACAACAATAATTATCCCAAAACTGAACAAAGATGATTATTTGAACACAAACTCCTACCGACCAATATGCCTTCTGAACACGCTAAGCAAACTAACAACGAAAGTTTTGGCGACTCGCATGAATATGGAAGTGATACTGCACAAAATTGTACATCCAGCTCAGGTAGGAGGAATAAAAGAATCCTCGATGACTGACGCAGGATTACTTTTGACGACGCATGTTGAGGAAGCACGAGCGAGGGGACTACACACGTCCATACTCACCATTGATATCAGCCAGTTCTTTCCTTCTGTAAAACATGACACAGTTGTTCGTATCCTTAGACATCAAGGTTTCAACCCGATCCTTTGCGACTTCCTAGAGACCTTCCTAAACAACCGGAGTACTGTTTACAAGTGGGGATCGGCCGTTTCCCCCTCTTTCCCTTGTAACCTAGGTTTACCCCAGGGGGATTGTCTCTCCCCCATTTTGTCGGCACTATGCATCGCGGCACCGCTAAACCACTACTTCCCCAGCTCACCAGCCACCCCTTCCCTCTCTATCTTTTACGTCGACGATGGGGTACTCGTGCACTCCTTGGACTCAATAGCCGAAAACAAAACCATTTTGAAATTACAATATGTGCGCCTGGTTGAAGCCTTCCGAAGCATTGGTTTGAGACTAGAGACGAAGAAAACAGAATTCTTTAATTTCTATGCTCTAGACCTAACGCGACCGCACGGATACATCACACCAACCGACCCTCGACAAAACGAAATCCAACTTCCTCTATCCACTTCCACAACTGACTTTATCACAATCACCGCACCGAAACATTGGAAATATCTCGGTTTCTTTTTCTCTTCTTACCTAGACTTTTCTTTTCACGTTACATGTTACACTAACAAAGCTCTTACTTTCCTCAGGTCAGCATGTATGATGGGCGCATCTACTTGGGGTCTATCTCTGGATACTCGGGCATTGGTATACACAGCTATCGCAAGAGCGATTTGGAGTTATGGATATCAGATATGGTATCGACACAATGGATTCGGGGTTAAAAAGCTGGTGATGAAATGCCAGACGCTGCAAAACGTTGCTAACCACTGGATTACGGGAGCTTTTAAAATGACCCCAACAAAAAGCCTAGATCTTCTGTCTTCCATCCCGCCGGTGACACTATGGCTTAACAAAAGCCTCAAAAACGCTACACTACGACTCGCAACAATTCCAACTACGAGAGCCATTCAATGGAAGATCAAATTCGAAGGGCTACATACATACGACCTCCTATACGAAAAGTCCAGGCGACGCCCTAAACCCACGACCCTCACAGAAGCCAAGACAATTAACGTGTCACCGATCCATTACATGATACACCCGGATCTAATAAGGGGTGCAAGAACAATAGACTGATTCGAAGATCGGATCTCATTCGACAACCCTTGCCCTCCGAAAAAGACCCACCCCACAATATACAAACGGTGGATTGACGACCGGGTCCAGAAAGTTCTCGACTCTGTCAAAACTGCAGATTACAGCATATTTACAGATGGCAGCCACGACCCTACCACGGACAAGGTGACGGCATCAGTGGTTATCACAAAAGACAACAAACTCATGAACTCGTATTACAAGGGTGTGCGAAGTACAAATAGCACGGAGAGCGAGTGTATTGCTCTCCAGAAAGCTATTGATCTCCTCTCTTCTGCCCACTCCTCCCCTCACTCATCTGGCCTCACGGGCCACGTAGTCCTTTACATGGACTCGCGGCCAGCAATCGACCTCTTCCTCAACACGAAAGGGGCGCACGACCAGATGAGCTCGGTGCGAGCAAATCGAACACTTCGAGGATGGTTGCAAGACGATCCACACAACCACCTATATGTAGGGTGGTGTCCGGGACACTGAGGGATCCCTTGGAATGAAAAAGCAGACAGGCTTACACGTATGCATACTCAAATAGTCCCACCTCATGACTCACCCTCTTTTCACAAACGATGACACCACCGAGAGTTCATAGACGGATGGAGGGCACACCTCAGCCCCCCATTCGGCACGTCCTGGCTACCCATCCCCCTAGGATGTCGATCCAGCATCACCACCATATGCAGACAGTGGAGCGCGCTGTGTGGAGACACCATCACCACATATGCGAGACTTACGAGGGCCTTAACAAACCATGTGCCCACCGCCGAATACTCCGCAAAATACCACCCGAGCAAAAACTCTAAGGCATGTGCCCCCTGTGCTGACAGAGGAGAAGAGCTTTTAAATACGCGTGAGCACATCCTTTTCTCTTGTACTGACAATATACATAGTCTACCTCCTTTACACATCTTAATATGCAAAACAAACGCGATTAAACTCATCACTGAGTTTTTAATCGCCAACCCAAAGGCTTTCTCTTTCAAGAACCTTTTAATCCCGGAGGATGAAGATCAGGGTGCGAACACATCGCAACCCGCTTCCCCTCCAACAACATAATTTTTCGATCACCATATCCCCTTCGCGGGGATTTACTTATGAAATACAATGTAGTTTGTAGTTGACACAAAATAAATACACATTACTATTCAAAAAAAAAAAAAAAAAGAATGGTATGATGGGTTGTGGAGTTTATAGGAAGTAGACCAAATGTCTAAGTCCCTCCGAGATAATCCAATTACACAACTGAGAGAGACCAAGTGTCTCTAACCATCACTCCAGACCAAGTGTCCGATAAACAATAGACAGAAGGTGACCAATTGTCCCTTGTGCCCAAAACTCCAGAGCCAAGTGCTCCGATAAACAATCCTCTTAGTCCCAAAACTTATAGCACGACTCCAAATCACACTTAATCAAACAAGTGACAAGTCCGATTAAATCACTGAATATTCCCCCAGAGCCAATGGAAGTACTTCTACTCTCTAGCTAAGCACTACCCCAAAATAGGAAGGTAGGAAAGCAAGGTAGAGCGGTTCTTCGCCCTACCACTATCTACTGGCATGGTATATATACTACTAGCCCTCTGTGAACTCCGCCACTGTATAGTACCTATGTAGTTTACAATTTTAGAATTTGTCGGAGCCGATTGGT
>KZ302093.1:0-58604 GCA_002554575.1 Amanita thiersii Skay4041 | reverse complement strand
GCTCTAGAATGTAAGTGAAAGTCTTACTTAACTAGCTGCTGCGTGTTGCTGTTGTCATCCTCTTGACAGAACAAGGTATCAAATACATTTCCCAAATCGTAACACTCGGGCGGAGACTTCCTGACTTCTGTGTATGGGACTGGCACTCAATCGTTCTACAATATACCAGTAATAGTACTTGTTAACCAAGTATGCGTCATGAAAGGTATGCTGGTGGGCTCTCGGGCATCATCAAGTCGTACAGCAGCAGCCTGTGACTTATCACCACTGCAATCCAATGCCACTATTGCTTGTTAGTAAGCTGATGGCTACTTATTGAGTTGATTTAATGGCTCGTGCACCAAGACATTGTTCCTTCGATGGGTCTATCTCTTCGTATTTAATCAAAAGGATGAAATGCCGAGCTATTTACTCTTTCCTTGTAGAGTATGTGGTGTTTCTAAACGTCTTTGTTATTAACAGTTTCAGTAAAAAAAAAACAATTTAGTTGATCGTAGGCCCCAGGTTTTATATGTATCTAGCTGACAGGTAGCGTATAAGGATCTCGGGCATATGACTTCGACGTAAACTTTGATGCTACGTATTATTCCTCCAAGGTCTATCAGCATTGTACATTGCAGTGCTGGTTTTTGACCACAATTTTCATTTTATCATTCAGGCGAGCAGTCTACATGCGAATAATTATAAGAGAAGCTGTAACTTTATTCGGACTCATAGGAGGTTGTATTTATGTAAGACCACGCCCCTTTCTGTGCGAGTTCGCAAGAATGCCCAGTGCCCTCTTTATAGCTGATCTTGTCAAAAGCTCACTGATACTACCGTGACCGCGATCCAACAATCCCCAGGCGTCACTCCAAAACTTGAAGACGAAGACGAGAGGAGAAAGAGAGAGTTTTATAGAGGAGGAGACGACTCCTATAGCTACACACAGTGGGTAGACTATCTAAGAGCTAAAGAGTAAACAACTATATACACGAACTTAAGTAACGCGAAAATAAAAGAAACGTCTTCAGTGAGGATTGAACTCTGAACTCTCTTGGGGCTTGCCCGAGAAGTCTGAGGAGTCCGATAAGCCCGACCTAGCGCTAATGAAGGCGCGTGCTTAGATGGCGTCAAGGAAAAGAGAAAAAGAAAATAAAAGAAAAGAGAATAAAAGGAAAAAGATTAAAAGGAATCGTAACAATTACCCCCCTCTCAAGGGTCATGTCCTCATGACCGATAAGCTTCTTGTTGTGCGTTCTTCCAAGTCTTCCAGTTCCTTTCCAGCCTCTCCAAATAATCCCTCTCAAATTTTCCATCTTCCCAGCCGAATAGTCTGCGTGGTGTTTTTGGTGTTGTGAGGTTTTCGTACGATTGGAAGCTGAGGTTGCGATGTGATAGGTGACAAGGAGCTCCTGGGTTTCATTTATAAAATTCTTGAATCGCTCCTTGAGCGTTTTCAAGATTTGAAGCCGGCTCCCAGGTGCTTTCCTCCGTAGGGTATTCCTTCCACTTGACCAAAAACTCCAGTCCTTTTCCCTTTTTCAGTTGGCTATCCATTATTTCCTCTACCTCCCATTCCTTTTCTCCATCAACTAGTTCGGGTGGGGGACGAGTAGGTGTGTTTTGGTTCGGGAATGTAGGTTGGTGGTAAGGTTTGAGTTTGGCTTGGTTAAATATGTCATGTATCTTCCAGCTAGGTGGAAGATCTAGCTTGTACGATGCTTCGCCAACCTTAGCCTTCACCTTGAAAGGTCCATAGAACTTGGCGTCTAATTTCTTGGATGGGCATTTAGTTGTGATGTTTGTCCCGTCTAATAGAACCTGGGATCCAACAGCATACTCTATCTCTGATTTCTTATGAGAGTCGTACTGCGCTTTCATTTTTTGATTGGCTTTATTGAGCGCTGCTGTTGCTTGAGTATGTATCCGTTTAATCTTTTCCAAGAAATCTGATACCGTTTGGTGCTTCACGGGGGAGCTGTTCTCAAATCCCTTTCGGGGATTGCGGCCGTTGTTCATCATGAATGGGGAGAATCCCATTGCGCTGTGAATTCTATTGTTGTGACAGAATTGGGCGATGGCGAGCCAGTCTGCCCAATTATCTTGTTGGTTATTGATGTACATGCGCAAGTATTCTTCCAATTCTTGGTTTACCCATTTGGTCTGACCATCCGTCTGGGGGTGAAAAGCCGTAGAGTAATTTCCCGTGATGCCTAGGACCTTGTATAGTTCCCTCATAAAACCTGATATGAATCGAGGGCCGCGATCGCTTATCACCTTTTTGGGTAGACCATGTTCTTTGAAAACGTGATCTCGATAGAGGGTTGCTATCCCAAGTGAGGTGACCGTGGTGTTTGTTGGCAAGTAGTAGACCTTTTTCGTGAAGCGGTCTACTATTACCAGGATCGCATCATACCCTTTCAATTCAGGTAATGGTCCGATAAGATCCATGCTGACCGTGTGCCAAGGTTCCAGGGGTATTTCATTCGGATGGAGTGGTGCGGTTCTTTTCTGGCGGTTTGGTTTATTTCTCGCACATTTGTCACATCCTCGAATGTAATCTTCAATATCAGCCCGCATATTCGGCCACCAGTAGTTTCTGGTGATAAACTCTAGCGTCTTAGCGACGCCTGTGTGTCCAGCTGTTGGCTGATAGTGAAAGACTTCGATAATTGATCCCCGGATTTTCTTGTCCACTGGTACATAGACCCTGCCTTTCCAGAATACAATTCCATCTCGTACAGCGTACTTGGATGACCTTTGTTGAAGCCCTTTGACGACTTGTTTATCCCATTGTCTTTTATTGATCTTCAATATTTTTTGTTCCAATTCATTTAGTAGTCTATCGTCATCAAAGATTCGTATAAACAAGTCATCCTTTAGGAGAATGACATTCTCATTATCATTCAATCCTTTCGAGTGACCAGCTCATCTCGAGAGGAGATTGGGCTTCGTATTGGCCTTTCCTGGTCTATGCTTAATCAAGAAATTGTATTCCTGGAGATCCAATACCCAACGTGCTTGACGACGGTTTAGGTTTTGAGGTTTTCGGAAATAGGTGAGGTTCTGATGATCGGTCAGTACCTCTACCTGTTTCTTGGCTCCTTTTAAGTATTGGGACCATTCATAAAAAGCCATCATGACTGCGAGCATTTCTTTGTCGTAGATTTCGTAATTTCACTCAGCGTCACTTAACGAATGGGACATGTAGGCCACAGGTTGCCATAAACCGTCATCTTGCTGTTGAGAAAGAATCGCCCCTAAGGCAAAATCGGAAGCGTCCGTTTCTACTCAGAACTGACCTTCGGAATTTGGGATCGCTAGGATCGGTCGACTGGTAATTTTAGCTTTTAATGCTTTAAAAGCAGTTTCCTGAGCGTTTCCCCAAGTCCAGTTGGTCTTTCCGGTTAGAATAGTAAGCGGTTTGGCAAGTCTCGCAAATCCCTCAATGAAGCGTCTGTAGAAATTACAGAAGCCGAGGAACTGTTGAACTTCTCACTTACAGGTGGGCGCTGGCCATTCCGTCACACCTTTGACCTTAATTGGGTCCATTTGGAGCGTGTTTTGCGAGATAATTAGGCCTAGAAACTCAATTTCTGTCTGTTTGAATTGACATTTTTCCGGTTTTAAAGACAGTTTGTGTTGTTCGAGTTTAGCCAATACCTGCGCTACATGTCTTTGATGTTCCTCAATGTTTTCAGTGAAAACAAGGATGTCATCCATGTAGACAACCATCCATCCTTCAGTGATTTCGACTCGGAAAATGTTGTTCATCATTGTTTGGAAAGTCACCAGAGAGTTGGTTAGCCTGAAGAACATCACCAAAGGTTCAAATAGGCCCCAATTCGTCCTGAATGCCGCCTTCCACTCATCACCTTCCTTTATCCGGATATTGTTGTACCCCCAGCAAATGTCCATTTTAGAAAAATACTTTGCTTTGGACAGTTTATCGATCAATTCGCCAATTAGGGGTAACGGATATCGGTTCTTTATGGTCATCTCATTAAGTTTCCTATAATCCTGGACAGGACGTAAGGAGCCATCCTTCTTTTTAACAAAGAAGAAGGGTGATGCCATAGGTGACTTGCTAGGCTGGATTCGACCAGATTCCAAGTTTTCTCTCAGGAATTCGTCCAACTGCTGCTGTTCTTCGATGTTCAGGGGATATATTTTACAGTCAAGCGGCTTGGCATCAGGAATCAATTCTATAGCGTGATCCCACGGACGCCTTGGTGGTAGTTCGTCGAACATTTCCTTTTTGAAAACTTTACGATATGGGAGGCAATATGAAGGTATTTTGCTTCGTAGATCTCGGCTAGTTTTCGGAGTGTAGGCTTGTTCCGCTAACTGGCCTGCCTTCGATTGGAATGCCCTATATTGTAATTCTTCTGGTCCTATGTGGACGGCCAATAATTTATCCCCGTCATCCAGTTCTTCCCATTTCCTGTACTCTAACTCATCCTCGGGTTCCTCCACCTCTGAACCCATCTGGCATGCACCGGGACAACGTGAAAATTCAATCTTAGCTTCCTTCCAATCAACTTTAGGGTTGTGGTATTTCAACCAGTCAAAGCCGAGGAATATTTCATTCTTACTAAGATTGGATACGCCAAAGTCCATGACCTCTTCATGGTTACCAATTCTCATTCTTAACTTTACAGTGTGCATTAGGGATCCTCCTATATTTTGAGTCCCATCTGCATTGTAAACTGGTATAGGTCGAGGTAATGGGTGGGTATTTATCCGATGTCGCTTTATGAATTCCGTATTCACACAAGATCCAGTGCAGCCGCTATCGACTAGCGCTTTGACCATGAAGGTTTCTAGAGTATCTGTGGTCGAGACTATGCAAGG
The DNA here is from genome assembly GCA_002554575.1 of Amanita thiersii Skay4041. Taxonomy (NCBI): domain Eukaryota; kingdom Fungi; phylum Basidiomycota; class Agaricomycetes; order Agaricales; family Amanitaceae; genus Amanita; species Amanita thiersii. The sequence continues at coordinate 53,768 of KZ302093.1, read as the reverse complement.
GATATCGATTTGATTGGTACAATTTACTCTTATAACTGTAGGTTTCTCCTTCAGTTGATAGATTGCCTGAAGGGCATCTTTTTCCGGTAGGTCATTTAGTTCGTGTACCATTTGTTGTGAAATTTCCAATATCCTTCGATTGTGACTGTATTGAGTGAGGGTACGAATCCCTTCCTCAATAGGTTCGTTCCAAATATGCCTTAAAACCCATGGTCCTGTCCAGGTTCTCAATCCGAATGTTTTAGTTCTTAGGGGTTCGCTCCATATGACATGTAAAAGGTGTGCATTGTCCTGCAAGACGTAATCTATATTTACACACGAATCTGTATATTTACATGGAGGATTCAGTGAGCTGGAGCCGTTCACTGAATTGATCGAAAACCCTGCTGAATATTTGAACCCATAGCACCTCTTTGTTCAACCACCGGGGCAGCACCCGCAGTGCCCACATCCATCATCCGCCTGATCTCCTCTCGCTCTGTCTCAGAGCTTCCGTTCCATACGTCTACCAATCTTGTCTGGTTTCTGCGGGGTTGGGGGCAGTTACGGGCAAAGTGACCTGCTTGCCCGCAGTTGTAACATCACTTTTGAGATCGAGCATGATCTACGTCCATCGCGTTTGGGTCTCGGTTCTGCCAGGTGTTTCCAACCGGGGGAGCGGAGGGTCTAGCTGGTTGACGCTGTTGTTGAACCGGTTGATTGACTTTATTACCGGTATTAGGCCCCGAGTCCCCTTTTCCGCTTTTGCCAGCGAAGATTTTCTTCTCGGCAATGGCCTGTCGCCATTGTCGGTCTAGCCTAACCACGAGATCGTACCATTTTTCCAAGGTTAAAGGTAGTTCTGGCACGGCCATTATTTTGTCGAGTAGTGGTGAATTTAACGACCTTTTAAATTCGTGTATTCCTGCCGTTTCACCGTAGCTGGACCTCATGTAACATTGTTTGAAAGCCTGGACATGTTCTTCGCCAGACTTCAAACCTTGTTTAATGGTCGTGATTTCATGGATGGCGGTTGCTTGCTTGTTAGGGTCGCCAAAAGCCTTGTAAATGTCCGCATACAACAGCTCTATCGGATCGGGTTTGTTTGACTCCAAATACTGAGTCCTGAAGGCCGGCGAATTCATGTACACCATGAATTGGTCCCTAAAAAGTTGTGCCATACCCGACTGCATGAATCCTAAAACCCATGTAACCTTCACCTGCAGTGTGGTGAATTCATGGGGCTTGGCCGAAATGTATAACCTGCAAGCATTGATGAACGCTTCGCAGGTGGCCATAGAACCGTCGAAAAGGGGTGGCGTGGCCATTTTTGGACCATGAGAAGGTTGAGAACCGGGAGGTGGGGGAGGAGTTGGTTGGGCTTGCAACTGAGCGATGGTTTGTTCTTGTTGCACAATTGTCTGTTGAAGAGCATTCACGGCGTTGAGGAGCTGTTGAATTTGTGCGAACGCTGCTTCAAGGGACCAACCGGGTTCAGAGGTACCACCGGTACCTCCGCCAACCATCATTCGGAGTGGGAAAAATATTATCTTGAAAAGATAATAAAACGGTAGCAGTGCGAAGAATAAGGGATCCATGATGAGGTGAGGAAGGGGTGTGGATGGGGTGTGTTTAGTGACTAGTAGTACTGTGTGACGGGCACGCGACCCTAGTCTGTCACTTCAGTGATGAGATGGATAAATGATAAGAAACTCCGGGATCGAAGGCGCGCTAGGCAACGAACGAACGAGCTTCTCTTGAAGGGGGTAGAATCACAGGTCTATGCCTCGGTCAGTTTCCAACGTGCTCCATGAGTTACTCTAGTCTATCTCCACTAGCAGTAACGGGGTATGGTCGAACAGTGGCTCTGGGCAACAAGGAGTAGGTCATAGGAGCCTGTGATTAGGCTTTCGATGTGTGGGGTGCCTCGGATGAGGGACACCCTCCGGAACTGAGAGGAAAGATGTAAGGGGGAGCGCAAGCGTGCTATGGAGGTGTGATAGGGTGAGGGAGTCTCGGGAGGAGATGGTTGACAAGTGAGGACAGTAGCTCTTAGATTATGTCAAAAGCTCACTGATACTACTGTGACCGCGATCCAACAATCCCCAGGCATCACTCCAAAACTTGAAGACGAAGACGAGAGGAGAAAGAGAGAGTTTTATAGAGGAGGAGACGACTCCTATAGCTACACACAGTGGGTAGACTATCTAAGAGCTAAAGAGTAAACAACTATATACACGAACTTAAGTAACGCGAAAATAAAAGAAATGTCTTCAGTGAGGATTGAACTCTGAACTCTCTTGGGGCTTGCCCGAGAAGTCTGAGGGGTCCGATAAGCCCGACCTAGCGCTAATGAAGGCGCGTGCTTAGATGGCGTCAAGGAAAAGAGAAAAAGAAAATAAAAGAAAAGAGAATAAAAGGAAAAAGATTAAAAGGAATCGTAACAGATCTGGTTCTATCCAGTTATCAAGGTCATATTCTGTTGAGATATCACTGAGTACGTCTACTATATTATTCTTTACCTACTCTACTTTATACATTCCTTCGTTTATCATCGCACTTGTATGTCTCTCTATCACATGATCTGCACGTGACTAACCACGCCCTATATTTACAATCATCGAGCGTGTTACTACCTCAGTCGCTTACGGCCACGACTGAGGTATGTCCGTTCGCTATTACTCTCATCTTTTCCTTACTGATTATATTATCACCCCCAGTGTGATTCAGGTATTATACAATACAATTAGTCGCTTACAACCACGAGCGAGTGTGATTCAGTTCAACATATTCATGATAAACCTAGTCAATGTACCTATTTGTTTTTCGATTTGTCCTGGCTGTTCTTACACGTATGGTCCGTGGATAACATCTGATTGTCTGATGATGGCTCAATCCTGTAAGTCAAAAATAATAATAGCTTACTATGTCACGAAGGTTAATACCCCTCAGCTTGAACTCAGCGCTATCGATGTGCAGTTTGCTAGCACGTAAGCGAGTACCGCCAACCGCCCATATCCACTACTGATCGATTCTTGCCACGATACGATGGTACTAGTTGCCCGGCATTATATTTAATATTACTTTGAATACCTGAGTGATCCGGGGGGCTTGTATTGAACTTAAGAGTGGCAGGTTACCGGGGCAATTCATTCATAACAGTCCAGCTCCAGAACAAAACTTCAAGCGGCCTATATATTCCATTCCCCTCACTACAATTCAACCACAGAGAGTGCTCCAACTGCTATACAGCATCCACAAATGACGCAGCTAACTTCGATAAATTTCACATTCCCTTCACTGACTTTAACGCAGAACTTACTGAACGACCTTAGCCACCATATGGGGAGCGGAAGGTACATTTTGAAATAGATTGTATATCCGATGACTCAAAACACTGGTCATGCAAGGCACCACAACTTTGTGTCGCTTATACACAACCCCTTTATTTCGTGCTCTTCCATGACAATTACCATAACTTTTTCCCATTTCTCTTTAGATTTACATAATGAGAAATGATTGAGCTTCAGGTTTTATCCATAAACTAAAACGTTGTCCATATGTGTATCCCTTTGCATTATACTATAGATACGTGTTTTTGGAGATGCAGATCAGGCCAACAATTTCTGTTCAGAGACGCATTGTAGCTTGTGCCCATTGGTGTGTACGATTACTTCCGTACTATGCAACCGAACCTCGAATGATTCAAGGACAAATGTTGGAGCTGCGCGATTGTGATCTTCGAAACCAAGTTATCGATGTGCGCACATCCATTAAAGCCAAGAAGGATATTTACAGTAGTCAGCAGGCAGAATAGGCTATCTCAACGATATATCAAGTATTAGCTTCCTGTTCGAGGATCTCCAAGGCAGTCTTTGCTGCCATTTCTCTAGCTGCTGCTTTAGTGAACCCGCGTCCACTTGAATAGAATGTCCCGTTAACTAGATTCAATATGACACGAAATTCACTGGATAACTTCAAGATCGATGACTTACTCTCGACACTGGATTCCCACTCAGATCGAATACCAGCTGCTATTTGGGTATCGGTGTAAGCAATGGGGCCGAGTTTCTGCTTAAGCATGTAGTTGTTGAGCCACATACGGTAATCTGTGGCAAAGACATATCAGTGCCCTTTCCTTTCAAGCATTCATCACTGATCACTGACGCGACTGGCCTTGGTCATGAGGCATATTCAAAGATCGGCTGAAGTATGAAAGTAGGGGGAGCTGCTTGAATTGATGATAATGCCTAGTGAATCCGATGAGCCTTATATCCTGGAGGCTACTGTAGTAGATACAGCAGACTAGGGGGTGTTGAGGAGATTGGGGCTCCATTCAATGTGAAGCGACGTCCTGGCCTCTTCTTCATATCTCATGTGAGGAGGGATTCTAGTTTGATAGCTACAGCTCCAGGATCTCAGGACAACAGGATTGAGCTGCATTTTATTTGAATACGGTCCCAGAACTTTGGGTCCCAGAAATGCCATTTGGTTTTTAGTTGTGCAGTTTCCGTCTTAGCCATTCGATGTGTATTAACAAGCATAGTTATTAATTGTGCTCGTGAAATTGCCTCGTAATACAGCACTAGGAAATAGGGCGCTCGAGGTTAATAGGTGTCGCAAGAATTTGAGCGAGGGTCACTGCATAGGAGGAAATGGGAGTCTGGGAATTGTGAAAAGTTAAAGCGGAGACAAACAGCAAAAGGTCTCTAGTTGACGCGTAGCTCATAGCCTATGCTGCAACATGGAGGGAGCTGATATTCTGAAAAAATAAATTGACTCTCCGAGAAAGCGGAGCAGATTGTACAGTACGATACCTCATTGAAATATCAAAATGATCATTATCTCTGTTTTTATTTCTAGCTTCTAGCTGTGGCGCCTCTGTTCGTCAAAAGCAGCACCAAGCCTCCAATAGGCTAAAAGGTTCCCCTTGAGATAGTTGGTACAAGAAAGTGAAAAAATTCGGATTCTGCGGCACCTTGGTAGGTTATTCAACAAGGCTGCAGAATTCGAAGGTGACCATGACGGTGGGAATATTTCTGAATGACTAAGCGAGATAATCACACCATCTCTTGCCAGGTTCCGGATTAGTTTCCGGATCAGTTGAACCGAGTGCTCATGACTGTCAGCAATTCCGAGTCCGGTGGTGTATGAATTGTTCACGCACTGACTCTTCCCTGCTCGGTCAGGAGCTCAGAAATACTTGACAATACACCTTCCATCTGCCAGCTCAGCATGGCTACGGAGATAACCACCAAACATACTGCCTCTTGCCTTTGTGGAGCAGTCAAGCATGAAGTTACAGGGGAACCATTCTCCTTCCTAGTCTGCCATTGTGGGAACTGCCAGAAATGTTCTGGCACTGCGTTCATGTCAAACGCATTTTTCAACCGGAAGGTGAGGTCTTTCGAGGATACCGACCCAGAAACCTTACATTTTAGTCAACAGGACATCCGTTTAATCCAGGGGAAGGATGAGATCAAGGAATACCTTGATACAGCCACTGAGAGTGGAAAGCCTGTTGCTCGAACGTTCTGCAAAAATTGTGGGTCGAGTGTGATGATTGGAAGTCCTGGAGCAGATGTTGCCGGGATTCCGGTTGGAACGGTAGATAACCAGCCTAATTGGCGTACGTACAGTTTAGACCTTAAGCCGCATGTCGTGACTAAGTGAGGACGTCTACTCCTAGCACCACGCAAGGAGTTGTTCCCACACAACAAGAAATCATGGGTACAGGGTATCCGGACACTGCCTAAAACCAAGAACCAACCCAAAGCCAGGATTTGAGGCAAGAGCTCATTGCGGCCACGTATATCAGCCGTCTGGTGCGGAAAGAAACGTTTGTGTATACAGAAAATAAAAACTTTTATTTCTCATGTACATAGTCACGAAGATGGCTCAGAGTGCCCAAGACGTTCGCTTCATAATTGTTGGAAATCGATCATCTATGCACTTGTTTTCATTCCGCTTAAAATTATGGCCATCACTATTCTAACGACCACAAGTTCTCGAGCATGATAGTGCTGGCAGTGTGTTGGTGTTGGCGCTCGTACCTTCTTGCTGATGAAATGATCGCCTTTCAGCCCCTTTCAGTTATCCCTCTTGTCAACTTCATTAATCTCAGTTGGTGAAAGCTAGCATCCCACGAAATTAAGTAATTCGACTGCAACCAACCAGAATGCTACGCGATCTCGCCTCAATACAACAGCTATGTTGCCAACACCAACCACCGGAATGAAGTCGAAGTTCTTCGAAGGTGGCAAAAGGATCTCCCCGTAAAGAAACTTCACCAGGCAAATGCGGATAGGACACACCACACCACAGCGGAAATGAATGAGATTACCAAGAGGTTGCCGTACTGCACCGCGGCTGGACCATGCCAAGAACAGTAATCTCTAGGAAACAGCCCTGTCCAGCTAATTTTCTACAAGAATGGGACACATTCTCGGGCCCTTCCAACCAGGAAATGTATTGAGCAGTTGCCACAGTCAATTAGGGCAAGTGAAGCGGCAGTAAATAGGAGCTCAAGAGCTGAGGATCGACACTAAGTCACATCTCACGTTTTGCCATGACAAACAGTCACTGACTCATAGGTGTTGAACCCAGGTGGACATAACGTCATGAATGACAAAAAGGCATTACTTGGTATTCACGCAAGGATTCAGTAGAGCCACTACAGTACGGTACTCAAGCTCAAGTACCACCTGGGTGCTCGCGGACCTGGACATGAGTCACGCCCTTAGAAGCGGGGTGAAACTGTGCACTCAATTCAACTCCATCAGAAACGTTCCAGGAAAGCAGGGAGTGGTTAGGAGGTCGTAAACCCGGCGATACTAGATGTAGTTAAGGGAGTGCTTGATCGACGCAGCGTCTTCACACATTACCTACACTGTGTCTCGTCGCTTGTGCACAGTTTCACGTTGAATTCCATGACTCATCTGAGCATCATATACAGAAAAAGGGCCAAGGACCAGGGACTGAATGTGGCGTTGAAGGCCGATTCGAGTATAGCTATAGATGCAGTTCCGTCCCATGTATTTAATTCCCAATTGAATCACGTAGCACGAGGTTAACAAATATGAATTAGAATACAACGTGTTATGTAGTTCTACGGCTAGGAACTGGCCTAGAAGAATGACCAACATGATATAACAATTAGTCCATGTAACATTGCATCATACAAACGCTCATACAAACGCCACACTTCGGCGACCACCATCCCTTTATTCATTCAAAATAAGGGAAGGAATTTGGCGAACAGCCTGTCAATATCCTGGTTCTCAGCGTTGACGTCAATATAATCGCTTTCGGCCGCCTTCATGTGATGGCATGTGTGCCCTGTCAGTGTTCGTCCCAGCTCTGGTTTACACAGAACTTACTTGACTTCTAGATCGTGTGTCCGTATACATGTCCGAACTTGCCGTAAACTCGTAGGGTACCTGGCATAACCAATTACATCCATCGTCAGCCAGGCAAAAATCGATCACCAGAGGCTGGGAGAATTCACGTGGTCGTGGTGTGTTCTGGAGGCAAGCCCAAGTAGAGCTTTCATGTCGTCTGCGTCCTGAATAACGCTAAGCGCATCAGGGTCTTCTTCTCTCCAAGAGGGGCGATTGTAGTCGGTTTCAAGCGAGGCATTAAGGGATGACACCGTGTCAACATTCCGCCATGCTCGCGTGACTGTGGTCATGATCAACCTTGCCATCTGCCACATGAAAGAGAGTTCTTACTCAGTAAAAGCAGTAGGTATGTAAGTTCTCACCTCATTTGCATGCATTTGCTGTTTCTCTGTGACGTATTTTATATATGACAACAACAATCCATCTACTACCTGGAAAGTATGAGACTAAATCGGGGAGTTTTCATGAAGGGATATCACCATGATAACATCGCACAGGCTTTCGTAGAACTGCATACAATCAATAAAAGTACTCATTCAATGAGAACGTAACTTGCCTGACTCAAAACGCGTCGCAGATATAGGTCATTTATCATAACTTGAAGCTTGTACCTTTGGTCATTCTCCTCCGCATGCTAGTAATCTCAGGAGGGGATCCACCATAGTAAAGGCGATTTCCACTTACAATATAAGAACGAATCTGTGCATCGGGGTTAATGCCAGTAGATGCCACCACTTTTAACAAACGAGCAGCCCTCGAAGCATTCTTCACGACTCTTTCACCGTCATCGAGGATGTCTGAAAATGGTCATTTCAACGTTTCCTACGATAAACTTCATCTCCCTTACCACTAGCAAGCTTCGATGACTGCGCTGCAGATACAAATGCGCTTTTTCCCGATGAATGTCCGAATTTGACGAAGATGACAAAGGCCTCTGGGGGCAAATTAATGTCATATGTAACCCACGTCCCTTAGGCTTACTTGCATTGGCTCTCAAAGTAGCCAATATATGACCTAGATATTATTATTCATCGCACATCAAGGCAGGAAAAAGAACCATGACAACAGCATACCTGCCCGTAAAATCTCACGCACTTCGAAGTCTTCATGGAGATGAATAAAATCAACGCCGGCATATATTGACTTAAACTTACTCTTGTTTACAACACCGGCTATTGAGAAAGAATTGAATCATAATGAACGTGACATATGACGGATACCCACTGAGTAGTGCGATCATAGTTAAAATTTCTGTGAAATTTTCGTAAAGCTGATAAGTAAGCCCGGAACTATCATAGTACGTATTCACCAAAAGTGGGGTCGACGCTCTCATCAGCAGCCGGTTTGAGCCTTTCCATCAACTGGCTACAGATATGAGAAAGCAGAGATTCCAATCAGAAATAGTGCGCACACGTTCATATAATAGTCTGTCCTCTGAAGCAATGGTGTTAATGAGCGCCCGTTGCACCTCAAGGAAATTCTCCATCGCGTGCATATCTAACGCCCTCTTCATATAATCCACGGCTTGCTTCTTCATCTCAAGGCGTTCGACCGGGAACATTTTCTCCACAGCTGTACTCTGCAGTCGAGAGATGTTACTTGCTAACTGTAATGCGCGGTCTCTGCGGTTATAGTTATTCTGGTGCCAACCTATGTACGGGAGTCAGTCATGGTATCAAGCCCCTTAGTCAACAAATCGACGCTCACCCATTGTCCTTAGGAGTAGAAGCTAGAGTATGAGAGAACTGAGGTTGCACATAACGACATAAAATGATGTCCTTATATACATAGACGCGGAAGCGCATATGAAAAGATGTCCAGAATCATTCATTGTATTACCCGAAAAAGAGATAGATAGATATTGCATGCGGGGGACATGCGGGATCAGTGGCGCCAAAGGAAGAAAGACAATGGAAACAGACCAACGCCTATTTCATGTCACGGGCTGACAATGCCAATGCTGTGGAAGAAAGGATTTCTAGCCCAAAGAGAATGTCGGAAGCTTTCATCGTTCACGTGTTATTGGTGCGTGTGGGTGATTGTAGACACTAGTATGAGAAATTTTCTTTCACGCGTGTTTAAGGCTGATAGCAAAGATCAAGTTATAGAATCGAGAGAAGCCCATGTCCAAAGTAGTATAGCTCTGCAACCAGTAAATTAGTCGACGATGTAGGTGTTTGTGGGACACTATGATCACACACCCTATTTGGCAGTGGCTTCCTATGGATCCTAAATTTTGTGTGACATTGTTGTAAGCTATAAAAATAGGATGGTTATCAGTAAACAAGTCATGGCAAAAAAGACTATTGTTTCCGCACAAAAGCAACAACGCAGTTCGCTTGTTTGCAAAACAGCGCAAGCGGGGTTACACTAGCGTAAACATTACATTGTTATCAATTTCCCACGCCTACATTGAGTAATTCCGCATCAAGTCAAGAGTGGCCCCATGAAAGTTGATTGAAACGTGCCCTTTGGTTAGAGCCGTGAGAGGCTTAAACTTGTGCAACTTTCCTTAGTTCATTCTGCAAATAACGGTAGATCCCAAGTAGCGGCAATTCGCCGAGACGAGAATCATTGGAATGAGCAATATCCGAACCTTTCGAATGACCTGAAACAGTCACTATCGCCGCCGTGACCGTTGACTGCGTTGACTATCCATAGGGTCGTACTTTCTTGCTTTGAACTTGCTAAATGGAAGCATTAAAATCTCACACATTAGCTGACCTTTATCCTGGTTCAGTTTATCCCTATCAAATCGTGGTTCGGCTAAATGCCTGCCAGTGAGATCTTTTAAATTTACGCCAGTGTTGAATGTCATTTTGAGGTGCGATAAACATGCTGGAGAGATGGCCCCATAAGACTTGGATGCATATTCTTGGAGAGCGGTGCATCCCCATCAAGATGGGATACACAGATCGGTTTAGTCAGCATGATGACGATCTCAGATAACATATTGGAAGTTACTGCACTCTGATTCTTGTCAATGACGTTCAGCCCGCCCTACCCTCCTTATGATCCTACCGACAAATCAGGGTGAGCTCAATACATCTTTCCCTCCGACAATGTGAGGCTGAAATCCAGTTGCTCTAGCTTTTCGTATGTCCAAAGACGCCATGCTTAGAACTATGACTAATAGCATCTGATTATCGTGATCAAGTTATGAAACTGTAGTTGTACGATGGCCAGTAATCGTGACTGCTATTGTGGATCACTTGCATAACGTCTGTAATGAACTCGTGTCAGAGAATTCAGAACAAACCGAGGCAAAAATTCAAGAAGGGAAGAAGATAATTGCAAGAATCAGCGAATTGAAATATCATATGGGTCGAGACCACGTCATGGAGTACGCCCCTCGTGTGCATGACAGATGCCAAGACTTGATTTATTTTCTTGAATATTAGGCCCATTCCGGATGATGGGGAGCCATATGTTGACTTGTACAACGGGGAACTTCGTCATCTCGCCGAGAGAAAACAAAACACCTGGTTTACTGCTCCGTGGCTTTATGCAGAGTGAGTATCAAGGTCATCATTTTCAAGGAACGTTACCGACCATTGTCTAGATGTTACTTGTTAGCATTCCTTCGCATATCCTCATTAATGGCGGATCACTAAGCCACCAATAGATACCGCCTTATTCGGTCATTCTTCGCCCAAACTGAACATTGGAACCAAAAAGATCCCTTCTTTGCACAAAAAGTGAAGATGTTCAAACAATCTGGCAACTCCATTCTCCGTGGGTATTCTGCTGGGCATTGTTCGTCATACAGTTCAACTCTTCATGAATCAAAGAAATTGCAACAACTGTACACGAAATGGAAAGCTTAAAGGCATCGCTTATGACGGACCCCGATAAGCTCTCCGTTTTGTTCCGTGAAATGCTCCAGATGTGTTTGTGGTACGTCATGTCACGATCTGTCACACTCTTTCGGCTATCAATTCATCATGCAGGGGAAATGCGACGGTGAGCTTTCCCAGCAAGTCTTTCAGAAATCATTGGAGCTAAACGAAACATCTATCCTTTTAGGATCTCTCGCTGTTAACCCATCTGTCCGCGTCAGACATCGAGCATCTTCAGGCTGTTGGGAAGGATGCGCAAGCCGCTAGGCAGCAATTTATACTACGCGATAATCAGGACAAGGCATGGGAGCATATCTCATCAATGGACAAAGCTCGTATCGACTTTGTTCTAGACAACTGTGCGTATTGTCCTATTAGCTTAACTATTCTACTGAAATACTATATTATATAGCAGGATTCGAAGTCTGTGCATTCCTTATCGTAAAAAGCTTTCTAACATATTGCGGTTCCGCAGCTGTTCACTGACCTTGTATTTGCTGATTTTCTCGTCACATTCACACCGCACGTGGGAAAAGTGGTATTTCAGTGAGTTACCCATCGTTGTCACATTTCAGAAATGACCATTTCACAGCCCCAAACTCATACCATGGTTTGTATCGGACGTTACACCGCCCGACTTTGCTGCAACCCTCTCCTCCCTTAAGGAGGCAGAAGCTTTCTTCTCAATTAATTCTCCCTCGAATGCAGAGTCGTTTGACCATTTAAGAAGAATGGTTACTCGGTGGGAGAGGTACCTTGAGCAAGGAGTGTTCGCTCTTTCAGTGCCGTTAAATACGCCTCTTGGGGGTAATCGTTCTGCTGTGACTGATAATGCCGCATTCTGGACCTCTCCTCATCCATATTGGGATCTGAGGTTAAATGCACCAGAACTGTTCAAAGAGCTGAGAGAGAGTGGCCTCGTGATACTTAAGGTGTGCTATGGGTTTGATTGACGTGTACTGTATTCACGATTCACACCTTAAATTTTCGTCTGAAACAGGGCGATCTCAAGTAAGTCCACCATACCGCCACATAGTTCGCACTAACCGACGCCACAATAAATAATTTAGCTACCGGAAGTACGTTATACGCCATTTGCACCTGCGTCCTGCTTTTATGATGATTTCGCAGGCTGACGGGAGACATAAAATGGCCTGGATGGACTAGCCTTACTGAAGCATTAGGCACGTTTTGTAAAGCCAAGAAAAATTCACGTTAGTCCTCATCCACTGATATATTCAGGGCCCCTTGCCGGTTCATTTCCGCTGCTTAGTTTACGAACCAATAAAGCAGACGTAATTGTGGGCGTTGAGCGTGCTACTGTTGAGCGCCTTGACCGATCTGGCGAGAAATGGCGTGTTGATGGGCGGTAAGCGGAATTTTTTCATTTGAATAGGAGATTGACAAGGTGCAATGACAGATATGCCCTGATATCATTCCTCCCCACATCTTTTGTACGCTGATACCCCCCAGAAAGTGGATTGCTAGCCACATTTCGAAACTGTTGAATACCAGTTCTGTATCATGTACAGTGGCCAATATAGTTTAGGATTCCTTGAGACATGCATATTCAAGCACAATGGTCAAGTAAAAAAGCTACGGCATCAATTAACTGGGGGGATTCAGCAAGATTTGTGTATCATGACCTGTAGGTATCAACGTAGATAATCCTTGAGATAAACCGGCAAAAACTAACGAACAGTGTGTCCTCGTGGTTTCATTGGAGCAAGAGTAGACGAGCGATAAATACATGATAGTCCTTGGACTAGGGAAAAGGAAGGTCAAGAACAGTGTAAGAAATGAAGGCACATAGTACTAGATTGTGCAAGAAGCTCCACAAGGAAACGGGCCATAGAGAGGGTATCATAGCTGTTTATTATGCGGAAAGTGCAGAAAGCTGTGCACTCTCTGAAGTCGCTTCATAATCCTACACCACCAAGCTCGTGAACTTTGTTTCACTTCACCGTTCCGCAAGGGCGTCTTCGTCACTTGTGTCTGTCCACTTGCGTTTGAAAAGTCATCAAATGCGTTAGCGGATGGTGGTCGTGAAACAGAGATTCGTTGTGTATCAGTATCAGACGGATTGACTGATGGGGTATTACGGCCAGAGGTGTCAGTGGGTATCAATCCCAGACTGTAAACGTTCATGTTGCCATTTATGCTTAATCCCAAATTCAGGGCTTCATTGAGTCCTAAATTACTTCCCAACTCCATGTCTAGTTGTTGAATTTCCTCAGGCGTCAAGGTTTCACCAATGACGACTTCAGGTGCAGCCTGATGAGCCCCATCCTGTCCTCGAAATGCTGCCTGCGCCTCGGAGTCCGGTTCCGGTTCCGGTTTAGGGGCTGGCTGTTGAGGATCAGACTGAGGATCGGCTTCGGAAGCGTCTTTTCCACCCGTTTCTGTGGTCGAGTCCAATACCATTTGGATGAGAGACGACCATTCCGTATGGCTATCAGTGCAAACGGGTATAGGGGCAAGCTCAGGAGCAGGTTGATCAAACAGTTGACTTTTGGAACGCGTATATTTGTGTATTGTCCTCGCAGGCTCTAATTCACTAGGCGACGAAGGGCCGAGAAAGTTCCATTCGCGCGAAAGTGATGGTTGAGAAGCCCCAGCCTCCAAGTCGAAAGAAGGAGACCGCACGCTTGGGAGTAGGATTCCGTGTTCATTGACTTCTTCTCCACCTAATGTCCCCCATTCGACCCGGCGAGTTTTATCAACGGGTGTTCCACGACCTACGCATCGGATCAAAGGCCAAGAACCACGCACAGCCTGTGTGGCCATCGAGGGTGTTATGATTGACGAGGGTGTCAATTTTCTGAAGGACTTAGTCTCGCTTGTTACTGAGTGAGCCTGGGATATTGAAAATGCAGATTTGAACGACCTAGGACTAGACGGGCGAGATGATGATGGTGCTGGGACTTCAGAGCACAACAAGGGTGGTGAGACGGGAACCGGCAGACTAGGCGGCTCAAGTTCGAAATCTTCAAACCCGATAAACGTGGGCATTTTCGCCGTGCCCTCTCCCATTCCGCTAATTGTATCCGCCCTGAATTTCACCAGAGTTTTGATTAAAGGGAGTCAAAATAACCAAGAATACATCTTACATAGCAATGAACGTTGACTCCTTCCTCCAAGCCGAGTACGTTAGAAGGCAAAATAGGGAAAAGAAGAAAATATAGAATGCGAAGAATTGAGAGTGAGAGCTCTTCCGCGAATGCAGTTTGAAATTGAGGAACCGGGGGTAGTGCTAGTGTTGGGGAAAGAGGGTGTGAGAGAGGGTGTGATGACGGCCGAGAGGATAAGCAAGGAGAAGGAGAGGGGGGTGGTAAAAAGAATGGAAATTAGTCACCCAAACAAAAGTTTGAATAATGCTCTTCACCCCAGGCGCCTGTCCACCTCGAAAAGCAGGGAGAACCGAAAGCCAGAGGTGAGACCCACGGAGAACTCGGATTTCAAGGTGGGGTCCAGTCATTTTGGAAGAGAACCGTAACAGCCCTCCCTCCAACCTTGTCTGCGGCGTCGTTGGGCATTTCTTTCCTTACGTGTATATCAAAAGCCTGTTAGATTGGCCTATTTTGAAAAGGATTAGTATATTAAAAATTGCCATCGCATGATTGCGGAAGAAGTCGTTCACGTTAGAGGCAGAACACCTCGTTCGTTGCAATTTTGGCCATCCACCTCCACTCCTTTCCTTCCACCACATGCCAACGAGCACCGTTTTCCCTTCCATCCGCGCTGGCAAGTACATCCCTCGTGAACAGCTGCACTGACTAAAACAGAACCTCTCCAAACTATATTCACTCCAAGCCTGCGGATAGCTTCAGTAATTGTGGCAAAGGTTGCTTTAATACAAAAAATTACTCGGTCAAACTTCGATACCGCGTTTTGATAAAGTTGTGATCTCAATTCATTCGTTCAATCCCTCCTTTATCTGAAACTACGCAACCGTAGACAAATCTGTTATATACATGCATTACAGCACTCTCGGAGGTACATAAAGGGCATTGTACTCACCTTATATATATATATATATATATATGCGTTGGCCACGTACTAAGTCCATCTCACTGACATGCGGCATACATTGGACACCTTCTCAATAACGCACACGTCCTCTGTCGAACCTGATTGAAAAAAGTCTTGTACGGTATCGTGTATTTTGGAAATGCAGATACATTGCATCACCAATCATATCATGGCATATCGCATGCAGTCAACGATTTCCTGGTTACCTGAAGTTATTCAATATCCAGCTTCTTTTCGATTGATAACTCTCACCAGTAACTACCCCAAGCTGAGGTGTCCCAAGGTGTCGAGAGTGATGCGTGTTACACTCATCCCAGCGTTATCTCTTGACAGGCCCGCGCGGGTCACGGTGCATCTCCAGCATGCTATTCATTATTTCATAAGGCAAAAAAGTAAGCGTGGGAACGGTTTTCACATAATTTATTGGATAGTATCATTGTGTATAATACCAATGTCCCCCGACACCATTCGCGTATATATCTTCAAGAAAAATACCGATACACTCTTTGCATTGTCATTTCTATACAGACACGGGGAGAAAAAGTAGAGAAGATAGCAGTGCATGTAGAAGAAAAAAAGAGAAAAGCAAGGAAAAGTAATAGTAGATTATTGCAACACAACACGAGTCCCAATGACGATAACTAAATTTGTGGTCAGTATATCAATTGTAAACAAAAGAAGCACGAGGTGAAAAGAGCATAGTCGGAGGCCCAGCACAACCATCCATATAGTCCAACAGGTGGAGGTGGGCAGGCATATACACTCCGACCGATATCTGTCGACCTGTCCGTCCGTCCATTTCCAAGTAAGGGATCAAAGGTTGAGGTGGGTTCAATCGGGTTGGCGCCATTCTCCTGACTTCCGTCAGTGTGAAATGAGAAGATGGAATGTGGAGAAAGGGGGTAGGAGAAACTAGACAGACTTGTTCATCGAATCGTGTTAAGCCACGACACATAAAACCCGATATCAGTTCTAACCCGTTGCCAATGCATCACACAGACAATGACAGGATGACGACGACGACGAGGAGGATGACGTTCAATGCAAAAATAAAACAAGGGGGTTGGCCTCGTTGAATAAATAGACCCAAGTCAAACCAAGCCCAAGTGGGTGAGAAAAAATACCACATTGTCGCGAACACATTTAGACAGGAGGGATGGGAAACCAGATATCAACAACTGATGGGGAGGGGGTTGATGATGGGCCGGAACCGTGAAAGAAAGCTGCCTTCCATCCCTTCTCTCGTTGTCTTTTATTTTGTTATTCTTCAATGAGTTGTGTCCCATCAACAGCTGGGAGGATACTGTACAAATCTTCGCTGGGTGGGAGAGATAATATCTCATCTTGTCAAACGTCATAAAAACGTCCGTGCCTGACCAGTTTCCAACAAATCATCAATCAGCTCAATCAGCCTGAGTCCCTTAATAATCACAAGCAGAAACGGACAGGAAAAATACACACCTTTTTATCCAAGTGCAAAACTCAATGCACTTGTCCCACCTCCACCTGCAGCAGTAGGCGAAGATGATGGTGAAGATGAAGACGAGGATGACGGTGACCCAGAACCCGACCGACTACTTCCTGCCCCACCACCTTGTTCAGCAGCTGCCTCGCTATGACAGGTGCCTGGCATACCACCCCCCACCCCCATAGATACTGGCACTGGCATCTGAGTCGACATTGGTCCAGAAGGCAAAGGCATTGACATCGACATCGGAATCGTAGGTAACGGCATGCCCATCATCGACATGGGCACCGGTAAAGGCATCGGCATAGGCACGGACATAGGCATCGGCACGGCAATAGAAGGCATCGACATCCCTCCAAAGTAGCTTTGAACACCACTATTCCCACCACCCATCGCCGACAAACACTCATAATGATGATTATGAACACCCTGCGTCATGGTGTTAGACCCCACATTAGCCACAACATTCAACGAAACCTGAGTACCCTGACTCGAAGCTGACCCAGCTCCAGAACTTCCAGATGTAGCAGGAGAAGGTGATCTTGAGGTCTGCAATGGTGACGACGTCACCGACACTGGCGTGCCCGCTATAGAACCGCTTGAAGCACTGTTTGAGTTCCCAAACCACCCTATCGACGATGTGGATGAATTCATCACCACGCCACTGCCAATACCTCCGAAGTCCGTCACACCACCACTGGCACCAAACCCGAGTGCAGCGAGATGGTTCAAATTAACGCTCCCTCCGACGAATCCCACTCCCATTCCCAAGCCAAGCCCAAAGCCCATCCCGAACACATTCATTGCCGTTGCTGCCGTCCCCGTAGGAGTAGGAGCCGTCACACTGCCCGCCATCAGAGTACCCGTAGTTTGTACATGACCCGAAGATTCCTCATTCTTCGCAGTCACTCCTTCCCCTAAGCCATGCTCAGTATCAACAGTACCACTACCGCCAGCAGCAACTGCACTGCTACTAGCATTGAGGACATCACCAGCACCGGCACCACCATGTACCTGGGTCGAAGATGAAGAAAGTGACGACGAACCAAGTTTCCTCTCATCACATGGCCCGACACCAGCATCAGCCTGCAACGTTGCCAAGAACGCATCCCAAATCAATTGATCATGATCAAAGGTCGCCGTCGTTGTGGCCATCGTGTCCGATCCACCATCCTTCCCATCTCGTTTACCATCTTCACTCCCGCTGCTTTCCTTTCCCTCGTGTACCCGGACTTGTTCAGGACAACGGTCTACATCCATCCCCATTCCCATATCCACAAACATCTCTAGTTCCGCATCGACTGCCTTCCCTTTCCCTTTCCACCTATTCCCACCTCTCGCCCAATCTCCAGGATTTCCCCATTGCAAAGTGCGACCCTTATCCACAGGTGTCCCTTTGCCAAGGAGGCTGTCTTTTCCAATATCAGCCCACTTCAACGGTCGGACCTGCACACTTGCTAATCTCGGCGGAGGAAGTGGCAGCACAGGGGGTGCAGGTGGAACATTACTCAGTGACATGTTCAGGTGCACAGGTATCGCTGACAGAGGAGCCACCATAGGCGATGAGGAAGTAGACGCTCCAATCGAAGACCCACTTAATAGTGGTGAAGAATTCTCAGTCGCCGTGAAAGATTGCTGCTGCATTTGTTGCGGTTGTTGCGGGAAATGAAGTTGGGTCGGGGTAGAGGGAATAGGTGAAAGCGGCGCAGCCGCATCAACCATCATACTAGCAGTAGAACCCAAATCGGGTGATTGTGGTGGCGCAGGCGTTGGTGGTCTGAAACTAGCTGAATCGATCGGAAGCGGCGATGGATGTTGAGCCAAATGTGGATGAGGCTGTTGTTGCTGCTGTTGTTGTTGCGGAGGCTGAGGCTGAGGCTGGTGTGCTGACAATTCCCCCATCTGACTATGTACTGCCTGAGGGGGTGGGCAATAAAACGCCGACATCAGCGTCTCTCCCCTTGAAGAACCACAACTCTGAACGCCCTGTGGTGACGGTAATGTCGGGGATGCAGGTTGCGGTGATACTTGTGACAATTGCTGGCCATCCCTGAATATGGTACGGACTTCGTTGGTTGGGGACACGGGCGCTGACGGCGAGGAAGACGATGCACATAATGACGTTGTCAGCTCTGCATTGAACGACGGATCATCTTCATCTGTGTTGACAAATTTGGGTACTTCATCGTCCGTCTGCCTAATCACATCTCTTGAGACGATCTCTTGAACAGGCTTCAACTCAACCGAATCGCCGCGAATCTGCAACGGCCCTCTAAACACAATGAAGGAACACACGTCAAACCACAACAACTCACCCCTTTTATTGCGTCTCCACTCGCCTCTTCCTCAATTTCCATGTACTCTTCCTCTTCATACTCACTGTCGCTTTCGTCCATGTCGTCCATGTCGTCCTCGTCCTCATCATACTCATCATAATAAAATGTATCCTCATCCTCATCGTCACTCCGGATCTCCCAGTCATAGTATTCCTCGTCAAGGAACTTTTCTCTCTCCCCGTCAGCATCGGTTTGCTCTCCCTCAACTGGACCCTTATCAGCTGCAGGAAAGGCACTAGGTGGGCAACTGGCATCTTCACTTTCTTTTTCTTTCCCTTTATCCTCGCTTTCGCTTGTGGGCCCAGCAGAACTGCTTCCCATGTCGTGAGCAACAGTGGTCTCTGAGGCCTCGCATCCCTTCTCTCCTGCCCTCTCCTCCCCCCCTTCTTTTCTTCTTCTTTTCCTTTTCCCACCACCGCCCTTTCGTATTCGCTGGCCCTTGGCCTTAAAATATCCACTCGGATAACCATGTACAGAATAATAATCGTTGGCCTCCTGTGCAACAACAGACCGAATAATATGAGGTGTGTACCTGCACAATCTACCAGAGACGAACACCATGTCAGAATAATCCAACAGAACATGAATTAAGTCATTAATATAAAACCAATCAACTCACATTTCCCAAACACGATATTTACACGCAAACTTCCACATACTCTTGACAAGATCGACCCGCGGAGGTTCTTCCCAATGCAAAATGGCTGGCCGTGGTTCTGGCACTGAAGGGTCATACCACCCGTATGATCCCACTTGTTGTTGAACCTGTTGCTGAATTTGCTGTTGTTGCTGCAACTGCTGTGGTGGTGGTTGCAGCTGAGACTGACTCGAGTACACAAACGACGATACCTGATCGCCAGTTTGGCATGTCGGTCCGATAATACTCTCTGACGCTGCCAGCTGCTGCCCTTGCTGCTGGTGCTGTAGCGGCAGAGATTGCTGTACCTGCTCTGGTGTACTTTCCATGAGCGACCCTTGCGGATGGACCGGCTGAACTTCCGAGTCACTCAGTGTGACATGTACTGTGTTCGAATTAGGTATAGTAGCTAGAGCAGAGTCAACCAGCATTGACTCACTTGAGCATACCTCCGGTGCCGATGTCGCCATCGAAACCGAAGGCGATGACTGCTCTTCGTGTGATTCACTCGTCGGTGGGTGCGACGGGGATGGTAATGACTCTTCAGGCCATGGATTAGGGATCCGTGATGAATCAAATAGTATATCCAAGGCAGGAGGCAATGAGAACGGTGAGGTAGGTGAAGGTGGTACTGAAGGTGCAGATGCCTGGGATGATGCAGGGACAGATGTGGGAGATGTGGGCACTGGTATCGGCACAAGAGTGAAAGGGGTGGGCGAAGTGGGCGATGAAGGGGAAACATCAATCTTCAATGAATAATCCTTATCATCAGTGTACGGGGAGGGGAGGGGAGTGAGGGGAGACAATGGCGAGAGGCGTAATGAGTCGGGTTTAGGCGTGGAGAGCACGGTCGGACCTAGATCGATTATATCTAGGGCCGCACGTTGAGGGGATGTTGCGAGAACCTTAAATGCCGACGAGGGGGATGGTGGAGGTGAGGCAATCGCTGGTTTCACTGGAGTCACAGCAGCCAATGTCGCAGAGGGAGACAACGGTTCGGGAGACGACCGCCTGCTGGCGACAGCGACGAGCACATTGGTCGGAGAGGATGGAGCCGGTTGTGACTTTAATGACGCCTTTGCATGTGTTGAGGATCTTGTGAGTCTGGAATGAGTGGGGTGTGGGATTGACCGAGGTCTGGAGGATGTACGAGAGGCGGGTTGCTGCTTTGAGGTCTGAACAGAAGCTCTTGTTCGTAGACGTTTGGTTTGCTAGAAAAAAGGAAAAAGAGGATGGAATGAGCACGAGTGGCGTAAGGCACAATGAAAAGGGAAAAAAGCGCAAAAACAGGACGATAAAGCGATCACATACCGTCTCCAAGAGCGTCGTGGTGTTTTCCTTTCTCTTTCTTTTCGAAGATGAATTCACACGAGTAGCTCTAGAGGCACGCTCATCTTCCTCGGACGAGGTGGAGGAGGAGGAAGCCACAGGGTCGACTCGTGGGGGCTGCCTTCTGCGCTTTGTTGGTGGAGGGTTGGATGGTATCTGATGATTAATGGGAGCGTCAGACTGCACGCGCTGTCGCTTGAGAGCGCGGGAGGCAGAGCGTTCAGAGGAGTTGAGCGGGTAGGGCGAACGAGCACTGTCGATGAGACGAGGGCTGCGGCGCAGAGGCTGGATGGGCTGGGATGGGGTCTCCGTCGTTGTAGACGATGAGGAAGTAGGTATATGCGCTGGCGGTAGAGGAGAGCGACGATGGCCGGGCATCTTGGAAATTGGAATTAAATTCCTGATTTTGGCTCAATTTCAAAGCGATTCCTCTCCCCCCGGACGTGGCTCTCGCGTTTCCCACGCTCCCTTCTCAACAAACCTCATCCAATCACGAGCGCGCACGTGACCTCCCATTGTTCTGCGCGTTGGGGGGGGGGGAAGAATAAGGTGGGCGGAATTTGGTGGGGACAATAGTCTACGCCCAGTTATATGCGTACTCCCAGACGCGGACGTCGCAAATGGCGTTGATCACATCAACTATATGAACTGTCTGCCCCTTCTCAAGAATGCTTCCGTCAGAGTTCTCGGCAAGAAAGAATCACATCTGATCGTCTATCTAAAAAATTGTGCCTCTCCTCCATGTCGCCTGCCGCTGGTCCTGAGTGTCCCACGTGTTCTGACATCTGCAAAACACCCCAGTTTACCATCTCAGACACGACAAATCTGCCATGTACGTATCGCTTTCTCTCCTCTTTTGTAATAGCTCCGAATCAATATCCCTCTCCTCTCCTATTCATCCAACTCAATTACTTACGTTCTGCTCAGACGTGAGAAGCTATCTACCTCTCCAATTATCTCTCTTACCAGCTCCATCCATTCATTGACTCGATCCACTCTATTGGGAAGTTTATTCCTATCCCGTCCATATCCTCCGAGTCTTTCTAAAAATCTGCAACGAGGTTACTATCCTCGCATCTTTATCTCACGCAGAGCACGTTGTGTTGCTCGCTCTTTCTTCCTCATCAGCCGTATTTGACAAAGATAGCCAAGCTAACGTCTCTTTTTTTGTTTTCCCTCCCGATTTAGCGTGGACTTACCAGGTTAGGAGATGTGAAAAAGATGTGCCCAGAACTGTTTCGGGATGAGCCACGCCCACTCTAAACCAAGGGTGAACAATCAAAAAACGCAGCTTTCCACTTATGGTCGCGGGCGTGCTTCCGCTTTACCTCCTTTCATGTCGGAGGGCCAAAACAACAAGTTCCGTCATCTCCAGTCGTCGGCTCCGCCCCACCATCGCCAAGAATAAAACACAGGGGTCACAATATACCTTAAAGTGTTTCTGGCATCTCCCATCCTAAGGATGCGATGCACACTGAGATATGTTACTGGTAATGACTGAGGTTAGTCACGCTGGCTAGTAATATCCCCAGGACTTCTGTTAACCCTTCTGACTCAATGTCCACGAGGCAGCGTGTTACAAAACTCCCAAACATCAGAATCAATCACATGCGAATTTGTTATTTCTCATTACCATGAAAAGATCGAGACACTTGACATCCTTTAACTAGAGTGAACCTGTTGCAGAGCGTTCGACTCTATTTGACTCTCTTGCATCCTCAAAATAAGTTCATTGCATTCAAGTTGTACATATATAACGGTGTCGTTCTAGACCCATCAAAAAGGTGTACGTTATTCCCCATCTACGTTATTCGAACACCCAATACTCTGGTCCAACGACCAAAAAAGCCAATCAATCAGCGTGCCACTTCGCAGTTTGATATTAACTGTCCGATACAATAAGGCGCGGAACATAACAGAGCCACTGAATCTATTGAATCTTATCACCTTCACCGAAATTCTCGATTCAATATTTACTTCGCCCAAGTTAGAAGGCCGGAAATTGGCCTCAGTCTTAGTGAGCATCCATAGAGCTTAAGAAAATTCCAAAGGAGACACTAAATCACATTAATTATACTCATCGATACTAATCATAACCGGCTTATACCCTTTTCAACCTAGCAGACCCTCTAAAAGCAGTCTGATACCGCAACAAACTCTCCTCCTTTCGCTTCGCCGTCACACATTATCAGATGGCACTATCTCCTAAACACTCATTACGGGAGAAGCACCGATTGTGGTGCCTTTCATTCCACTAGTCGGAATGCCAGCATTGATGTGCTGCGCACGTTGTCTAATCTGTCTTAACGACTCCGAGTCAGAAAATATACTGCACCATCTTTGGTTAATGCCTCCAGATCGCTGAATGTCAAGAAGAACAAAGCACTTGTATTGCGGTCATGTTCTCGTTTTTAACAGGTCACGTACAACTAGTTTATGCCTGATATCGTGAGTATGCTCTTGAATCAGCTAATCAGCGCTTCAAAATCTATCAGCGAACATCTATCACAGTACACATGAATTCTTTAACATGCGTCATTGAAACGCTTCTGCAACCCCACCCCCCCATTCACCAGAATCCCTCCATTTCACCGCACGGACACTGAATACAATTCCCAGGATGTTCTCTCCCTGCACCAGTACACGACATGATGTCAAATTGACGGGTCACGATCACTATCAGCAAGCGTGTTACATTCTCAAAACTTCGCCTCCCATGCCAGCGTAAGGGAAGATATCATCAGAGGAGAATTCACCCAAAGTGGCTTAGGGTGGCAATGTGACTCCCAGCGAGCCGAAATGAAAGATGAAGCAAATGGGGAGAGGTAAAGTCGCAGAAATTTCGCCCCGAGCTATGTTAGGCGGGGGGGGTCATAGATACTCCGCTGCTCCGTTTCTTTGGATCGAGAGAGTTATACAAGGAATTGTTGGTTCTGGATCGTCGGGGCTCACTTCTGGAAGAAAAGGCCCTTCTGTGGTGTTTTCTCAACGTATACATATGATTATGGTGAGCTTAAACTATACGTCAATCAGTATTGAAACATACTACAACCTTCCTGGCAGCCTTGCAAATACGGAGCCATGTCAATTTCTCCACAATCAACGGCCAGTTACTGTCGCTTAATTTTCTTTTCAAACCTCTACTATTTCCATTAACATCTACATTACCACGCGCAAGACGTCTCGTTCTCTTAGGTTCAGATTAATCGGTGATGTGGAATTCTTGTATTTTGCATTATCTACCGAATACGGAGCATTGCTAAAGTTGGTGTGGCTCGAAGTTCACTGCGCAGCATGCACTTCCTGATGCGTATCATAATCTAGTCGGTGTTATTATACACCGCGTGGAACATTATGGGATTGATCGCCTAACTCTTCACGTCGGGGTTTATAGCGCTGGTGCTTCCATTCGTGCGATTGATTTGCTTTACCATATTGCCAATGTGCCCATTCTTGGAAAATTATTATATGATTTGGATAGCATTCAGCCTCGTCTCACAATTCGGGTGGCGGAAGATGATTAAGTCGTCAGATATCTTTGAGTTTTATTTCGGCGGTGTCACCTGTAGAAGCAACCGTAAGTGTGGTCACGGTTCTGAACATATCCCTGACTGATGAAATGCTTTTTAAAGAACGCCACAAAATAAATAAATTACTTGATCACAACTCCAGACACATTCAACGTCGCACGCAGGCTGACTGCTTATAGGCCTATGAGATGTTGAATATGTTCCACTTACACATGAAGTGTTTAGAGTTAAACGCTTTTGCTTACCCCCGTCATGTACACTTATGACTTATGTCTTGATGTTTCTTGTCTGGTAAATGTGCTCCTTGTCGGTTCCCTAGCAAGTAGCATAGAATCGACTACGTGGAATTAAAACGGTTACTCACTATCAGTAACTTAACTATCATTGTTTAGACACTGGAGTATCTACTTATAAGTGTATAAATACCTCTCGTTTATGCTGTATGCACTTCAGACTTACTATCTGAAGTGCCACGGTCACTAATTGATCGCTATTAGATGATAAGTCTGATAGTATTGGATTTATTATCTTCTACACTCCTCGATGTTTGCGACAGTTACTAATTCATATGATGTGGTCATGATTGATTCTCACGGTTGTTACAGTATAGGCAAAATTGTAAGTTGAATTGAATGAAGTTGTTGAGTAGAAATGAGAGTGCTGTATCACGGACTCGGATAGGGGCTAATGGGGGCTAATGGGGGCCACACACCCCTTCTCATGTCTCAGCTTACTCACTCCTATATTAGCCATTACCTTCACATCCTCTTCTTGTACATCCACACTCACTCTAATCAATCATCCGAGTCCTTTATCTTTTAACTTTGAGAGAGTTAGGGACCATATCAGGCCTTCTACACCACCGACTCCCAACCCTAAGCGACGTGTCTGATGTCGTCCAATCTCTCCACCGCCAGTGGTGCCACCATTGTTCCCAAGTACGTCCCAGACGAGTATGAGAGAACGTCCTACTACAATGGCATCACTGGGGACAAAGACCACCCGGAACTTGTTTACCGTTCGGACTTCCACACCACGTTCTTCCCCAAGCCCACTGGCAGATATGCCCATATACCCATCAAGTCACTCCGGGGAATCTTTGGCACCCCGCTTAATAATGTCTGGGATACTGTCGGACCCCAGATTTGTGACCTTATCAGGGCTTGGAAGATCCGCTGGTCATCTATTGACCCTGTCGCTTTCAACGAAGTCGGCATCGAGTCTGTCGAGCTCGGCATCTACAACTCAGGTAACAAGACTGTCGAAGTCTTCTCTGCCAAGGGAGACTCGGGCTCCCTTGTTTGGCACATGACGAATGGTAAAGCTCACATTGTTGGCCAACTTCACTCTGGATGTAACAAAGGTGGCTCGACCAGCAACCACGTTACGTATTGTACCCCTGGCTGGTATCTCCTGGACCAGATCAAGAAGAGGTTCAAGTACGCTGACTTCTACCGCACCACCTGGTCAGCTTGAGAACATTGATGGCCTTCCTCTCTCCGCCTCCACGCTCCTTCTACAACTCCTTCTGCTATCTCGTTGCTTGCTATTTGTTGGTTTTTGGTGCAGACAGGGCGGCTGTAAAGGTTCGTCTCTTTTCTTAGATTACAAGGTCGGGGATGAGTCCACCACCACCATTACCCTTGCCACTTCTCCTTCATTACTTTCGATATTAGTTGTCAAACATACGCAAGATCGTGCTCGCTACTGGTCTGACAAGGATATCTTGATACCTGTTACTAGTATGACTGTCCACTGTTGACAAATATACAGTGAACTTGCGTGGATAGTACAGTCGTAGTGAAGATTGAAGGGGTTGTTCGCATATGAACAACCAGAGCTGATCGTAGTATATGAATATTGTTAGAGCATTACCCAAAGAGCACATGGCCAGTGCATGAAACAGCAGGTCGTGTACTATCATTAAGAGTCACCAATGTACAAATACAAGCATCTCCGTTCTACACCTATATCACTCACTCAAAATTGGGTTCAATGAAACACCCCTTGCTCCACACCTTCCCTGGGTCATACTTCGCCTTGAGTTTCCTCAGCCTCGCATAATTCTCTCCATATACTTCACTCATATCTTCATGGCCCAAGGCATGGTTGGACGGGGTGGGAAACGTTACGCCAGCCCGCTCAACATTGGCCTTCTTAACTCTATTTTGTATTCCAGAAACCCAACGGCGCGCGTCTGCGTCAGTGTCAGGCGAGACATGTCTGCAAGCCACCACCCAGAATAAATGATCAGCGATGCCAAAAATTCATGAATATCAATGATTGGGCGCATTACTCACCGACTAGTGGCAACAACGTAATACCATGGATCTCTCGCCGCAAATGCTGTCTCTTCCTTCTTCACTTCTGCAATTTTATCCCTTCGATCAAACTCCCACAACACGATACTGGCATTCCTTTCCCCATTCGCATCCTGCGTCCAAGAAACCCAGTCGTTGAATGTATCTTGGACGACGTCCTCCCACAGGTCGCTGAACAGCGCGCCGCCCATAATGGATCGCGGCGGGAGATGAGCGAGCATCTCGTCTGCGCTGTGTGTGACTGCGTGGAATGTCGGGACGAGGAAGGTT
This sequence comes from Amanita thiersii Skay4041, assembly GCA_002554575.1. Classification (NCBI taxonomy): domain Eukaryota; kingdom Fungi; phylum Basidiomycota; class Agaricomycetes; order Agaricales; family Amanitaceae; genus Amanita; species Amanita thiersii. The sequence continues at coordinate 26,627 of KZ302093.1, read as the reverse complement.
TGGCGGAAGATGGGCTGGACTGTGATGAGGAAGGGGGAGAGAATTTGTTCTGCTTGCTCAATGGTAGGTGATTCAACATAAGGTAGTATGATGAGGCTGGGCTGGGTCATAAAGAATAGACCAGTTGTCAGCAGATAGTTGAAGACAGGGAGGGGGAAACTTCGCGTACATAGAAGTCCGGAGGTGCTCGGCTGAATCCAAGGATGAACCTTGTGGTGAGAGGTTGAGTGGGCAGGAATTCCTTGACAAATTTGTCAAAACAGGTTCACTGAGTTTGATTGAACGCTCACTTTCATGGCTTTGAGCACAGCAGGAAGCTCGGTACCAGGATACGCGAGAACACCCACCAAAGCGGGTCCACGCGCCGGGTAGGCCTTGAATTCGAACTCTACTACAACGCCAAATTGGTGTCCAGCGCCTAGACAACGAGATATAAAAATAGTTCTGTGATGATCATAGCGAAAGGAGACCAACGAACCTCTAATAGCCCAAAACAAGTCCGGTTCTTGATCGTTGCTGCATCTGACTATCCTCCCATCTGCCAGGACGACAGTGGCTGCTATGAGATTGTCGATAGCCAGACCAAAAGAGCCGGTCAGGTAAGAACTGCCACCACCTGTAGTGAAACCCCCTACACCAACACTCCATATGTTTCCGCCGACAACTACGAGCTCTTGTTTCTCCAATTCAGAAAACACATCTCCCCATAGAGCACCACCGCCAACGGAAACAGTTTTTCTATCCTCAGACACCTTGACATGCTTGATGTGTCCCAGGTCAATGACGATGCCTCCTTCAGATGAAGACGCAGTGGTGGTGTGGCACCCACCGCCTTTGATTGCTATTTCGAGAAGGGGGGTGTGGGATCGGGCGAAGTGGAGAATGGGGGGAATGTCGGCAGGTGTAGCAGGAAAGATGACGTAGGCCGGTTGAAGGACCGAAGTTGCAGATGGACGGGCAATGGCGCTGGTGTAGGAGGGCGAGGATGGTGTGAGGACGGTTCCTTGAATTTTGAGATTGGGAACGTTGGACATGGTGAGAGGTATCTGGATGATGTGGGATGATGCAGCAAGTTAGGGCTTGCTTATACGGCAAGACATGCTAATGGTATATATAGCGTCTGCGGCCATGAGAAATGGAAGATGATGCGCTACAGATTACCAAGTCCGCACATGTGAGGCCATTGCAGGAACTTGAGGAGAGCTAATTATTTCATACCTCGATCTGTCATATCATTCGGACTCGGCGTGAATGCGAATGTAAAAATACGGGACCGAGCTTGTTTATTTAGCCTGTACTCGTGAATGAAGTTATCACTGTCAAGCAATTTCTTTAGCGTTTAGCATTTCGATGATGGTTCGCTTGCTACTGTACCTGTCAGTACAATCTAATGTAGGAGATCGACACGCCTTTTGATGGTGTTGATAGGATAGAAAGCCCCCTCGACATTGTGTGACCCCCAGCCAAACCGTGGGAGGGAGGTTCCATAAGAAGACTTTCGAGAAATCCCCCAGTTGCTGTCACGGTCGTCTGCCTTTTTCACTGGAGTCATGTATTTGATTCTGTAGGCCTTGTATCAAGCATTCTCTACTATTCTTGTCCGACCTTGGTTTCCAAGGCCGTGTCCGAGTCGGTTCCATTATCCCGATAATAAATACATGTCACTAATTGCTCTTTCAAGCCCTTTTCCCATTTGTTGGATCTTGTTTCCCCTAATCTGGATCGCGTTCGGTGACATGCGCTTCGCCACTAATGAAATCATCTTCCCAATCAGCTCGAATCCTCATAAACGTCGGACTCGTAACGTGTAATGTTGCCACACCATGAGATTCAATCTATTGGTGAAACTTCACTTCCACCCTCACTATACAGCTCAACAACTTATAGATTTGAGCAGAGTCAAAACAAGCCATATCTGGACGCGTTATTTTATACCAGTACCGGGGTCATAAGCAAAGAGTTAAGTTGAACTGAGAGACATTGACCAATGACCCTCGTAAATTCGCAGTTTTTTTTAGGCTGCGAAGAATAATCAACAGCTACTTGGGAATCAAAGACATTCAATTCTCTTCAAGGGTCTGAGGATCTAGACTTTGCGGCCATTCATGGATTCGCTTGTCCTCCTCCTGTAGCAGAGTTCATTGGGTGACTTAAGTCGAAAAACTTGACAAGAACTTACGGTTGTTTGTGCAACAGACAACGTTGAAATTAACTGAGATACATCTAATGGTCTTGCCCTTTCCTTCGCCACCCAAATGAGAAGAAGGTTGAATAAAATCCCGATCATACAATAGTTCTAAGGCCATCCAAAATAAGAATGTCAAATGAATAGGATCAGTAAATAAACTCACCATAGTAGAACAAACTGACATCACAAATTGAAGCCCCACTGCATCAAATCCTAGAGTAAACAGATAGACGACCATTCCCATTGCATTCCGCACGGTGTACAATAGTACCGATTGTGCCGCGAGCTTCGAGTTACGCTATATTTTGCCACATCTCGTATTCGGTGGATAATTGCAGCTGTCGTAATTTCAATTATCAACTAAGCCAAACCCAAGAGGATGGGATGTCCTACCTGTCGCATAGATGTTTATGGAAAGAGTGGAGATATAAAAGCTTAAGGTAAATACTGTAAGAAGCCGCAGATAATGTGGAAGTTGAGATGGCCTCAGATTGATGATGGGGGGTACCACCAAGTAGAGATAGGATATAGTAGTGCAAATGAAAACAATCCACATAGTAGCGGGGAACGCTGCAACCCGCCAGTTTCGACCGTAGGACACCACCCAACAGCGGTAGATCTGCCAGAACAGATATCGGTAAAACGGGTCCCAATGTCCCACCTAACCCAATGGAAATGTGAGCTCACCAAGACGCCGTCAGCCACGACGATAGTCAGAACTTCTACCCCCAACTGCATATCCCCGTTGGACGAAAAGCCCAAAGCAGTATAAAAATGACATTGAACATACGATCGCCATTCTCAGTGCTGATGAACTCCATAAGTCTTGTATGATGATAAGGGCAGGAAAGCTCAGGATATCAATGGTGGACAACACGAACAGTACAGATGTCAAAAACACGAGTGACCACTTTGTATCTTTACGCGACACATATCCTTCATCGTTGAATGCACGCCACCGGATGCAATCTAGGAAGGTTGCTGTATACAGGCCTCTGAGGACTGCATGGATGAACATTACAGTAATGTCAATCTGAAGAAAGGTATAACTCGCACCAGAGGATGGAATACAGCGTCGTGGTTAGGACTTGTACTACTGATACAGTGTAACTACCAAATATGGAAAGTGTGACGTCACTTGTCACAAAACTGCGAACTGTAGCACTACTATTGTACTTCCAGCACAATCGACTTGGGCCACGCCATGAGGAAAGAAGGAAAACGAACATCGCGCCGTCTGCAGGAGATAGTAGCTCTATATGAGTACTGCAACTATAATAATCAGGGCTCGCAGTCGTGGTACGTCTGAATTCGACCCCCAAGATAACTCAAAAACTGGTTAATGCAATGACTCTGGCTGGCGGCAGACTTCGGGGGGTATTACACTTCTCTTCACTAACAACGAATGCAACGACCTACCTTCCAATCAACTCACCCGACCCTACCCTTGTCATGCAGAATCCTTTGTAACTAACTCAACCAACTATTTAACCTTTATAAGGGGCAAGTGCTCAAGCTACAGCCGAGATTTGTGGTCAGAGTGCAAGTAGCCAGCACAACACCTTCAATTGGTTCTTGAACTGTCAAGAACGAAAACAAGAGCATCATACAGAGCATCTGTCCATCTCAAAGTGGACGCTCATCGTAGAACGCCCGACTCCCTGGAAGTGAACAATTTCCGCTTAATTAGTCCGTTGACGGTGTTATGGTCGAGGACAGTCCGAGACGTTTGAGCCATACATCCACATTGGTCCTTTTTCTCTGGAGATATCCAAACTGGAGATGGGACTCTACGTTTGAATATAAGTTTGTCCCTTTCTCACATCCATATTGTTGCGTCTACTCAATGCGTGTGTATTTATCACCATATCGTTGTGTTATTATCACCATTTCTCCTGTGACACCATCTATCGACTGGTCGAGATCAAAGCGGTTGGGTCAGCCGGGAACGTCCTCGTGCGGTCTTGGCGAAACATCCAAGCGGAACTCGAACCTTGAGTGCGCAAAACTTCTTGCAACTCTTCTAAACGGAAATTGTCTTCCCTCCTTAAGGCGGCCCATACTCTGAGAGCCACCTTGAATACGATTCAGTAGACAGATTAATTCATCCGTGCCTGACTTTGACTTGATCTGAATCTCGAGGACCATTATTCTGCTTGGGCACCCACATGATCCACGTTGCTTCGCAACAATAGCTGAGAAATCATCAAACAGACTCAGATCCTTCTTCGCCATGCTACTTTAACTTCTCACGGGCAACCATCTGGAATTTAGTAATTCTTCATTCAGATTAGTGTATTATCATTGACTGGTTCAATCATTGAAACATCCTGGTGGAGAATCAATCATTGTCGTCCCGACTTCTGAAAATGTACTATGTCATACAAGTACAGCACATCAAGATTCGATTTCAAGAGAAGGCCCCTCTCTACTGTATAACTAAGGCCTTCACATCGGTTTAACATATGCGAGCAGCTCGATCGGTGTCTGGACCTTTCAGTTCAATGTCAGAACCTGTCTCATTGGTCTTTCTTATCAATGCCACGTATCGCTTAACACTGGTTTCTAGGTGCAATTCAAATTTGAACATAAATGTTTCCATGTAGACCGGTACAAGGTTCAGTCTTCGACTCTATGTGCATCTCCGCGTGCAAGTCTATTCTCATGTGATTTTGTCTACTAGATTCGCTCCAGATAGCATCGAAGCCACTGGCAGTCCCCATCATATTGATGTTGCTACTTATGGTGAACGATGATATATTAATCATGAATATGAACATAGCTTGTTCGAGTTCCTCATACATTTTATTTTATATTGAAACAGACTCAAACTTCTTTTCTACGGCTCCATTGACTGTTTCATCGTCGAGGTCAGTGGAGAAGTTGCCAACATGCATTATTGATTTCATTCGAACTTTGTATCAGGCTGTGTTGGGGATAGATCCAATCAAATTGGCGGTGATGTGTTCGAATACAGTCGTGGTACGTATCACACCACGCGAATAAAGTACCTTGAATAGTGAAACGAGGTGTACAACAAGCACCGACGATGGCTGTGGTTTCTGTTACCAAGCAAAATCGGCATCATTCCTCGCAACTTCCTCTTCCGCGGTTGGTAATAAGTATATCAGACCACTGTTTCTTACAACCTCAATGCAGTTCCCTTATTGTCCATGGTTTGGACTTGGGAATACCGATCGATGCTGCCTCAACTTTGCGTGGTGGCGTTTTTTTTTTCACTTGGAAGAAAGAAGAAAGGGAGAGAGACGAATACTCCATACATATTAGTGTCGCCGTCGCCATATCTTCGCTGACGGCAAGCACGACCTGTGCGAGCAACCTGTGCAATCGGTGACCGGAAAAAAGAGGTGAAGAACTGAATGAGTTATCAGGTGCTGAGCTTTCAAGCCATTCCAATGATCCACAGTGCACATTTACGCTAACGGAATACACAATACCAGGATTAGCGCCACCCCCGAGTATGAACCCCTTTGGCTATGGCCGTGGTAGATTATATCATTCAGGCTGTACTCCGCGCGCCTCAAGATTGAGGTGAAGTGAATGTGAACTTGGTGTTCCTTCTTGAGCTTCACTTCTAGCTGGAGTCCGGACAGCTATTGGGAGTCAGCTGCCAGGGGTAGCAAAAGCGACCCGGATCGAATGCAACTCAATAATCTGCTCACAACAGATGTGTGTGTGAGAGCATGTAAACGATCGGCGCTCGGAACCACACAGTTCCTTTTCTCCTGATGCTGATTGAAACAGTCACCGCGCCATGGGTTTAAAGCTCAGAGGGTTGGGGAGAGGCAAGCAACATCCTACCGCATTGCAACACAGAGCCATGTCTTCAGAACGTAAGTCGCCCACTACTGATGAATGTGCACGGGATTATCAGCTGACTTGGTTGATAGACCCGATCACGGACTTGCATAACTTGGCTGGAATTCGACGTATGCGCCTGGATTACGAGGAGGCATCATCGGGCCCACCAAGTTCACCTATGTGGACCATAACTGCGTTCTGTGGGTGATAGAAAAAACGACATGTAATCTTCGGATAAGTGTTGCTGACTGAGGTGTAGTAGATGGAGTTGAATATGGCCGTGGAGTGGCTTCAACCAAGCTCGAGGCCAAACGGATAGCAGCGAGGAACGCGCTTCAGCTGTTACTTTCAACGCTCAAGCGCTGACGAGGAGGCGACATCTGGTGATGGGGCATCTAAATTATTCTGTGAATCGCAAGCAGGAGGAAGGAGAGAACATCAATGTGTACTTTTTTTCTCATACAGTACAAAAAAGAAAGAATTCTTGTCATTTGGAGTCTCCGCCAAGTGGCTGCATGTGATGCCTTGTTTATCAAATACACTAGTGCCACGGTTGGAAAAGTATATCGATAAACCTTGTGAGTCTTGTGCCTTGCGCTAGAGGCATGCCGACAGTGGCAAGCAGTAACAATGCATCATACTGCAAAATCGACATCGAACTCCAATCTGTTTCCAAATCTAAAATAGACTGTCGATCATTCTCTTTATCCAGAACGACACTTCCCACCACTGGCAGCCGACGAAAGTACCACTGTTCGTAAAGTCATCGTAACACCTTGAGACTCGACACACAAACCAAGCTATACCGCACCAAGCTCCACAGTAGTACAGGTCAGGGGGGTCAGAACCCATTTACTAGTCATCCTTCTCCGATGCGAGTCCGAACAGGTGAACCAAAAAGAAAGTTGACATAAGAGGGTGCGTAAGCGTGGCGGTGTATGTTCTATAGTCTCCTCTGATGATATTTGAATATTTGCCTGAATGGCTGAAGTTGAAGCTGATAACAGTGACAGTCGGAGAGACGCAGCTCACGTTATTATTATATGCACCGCACCATTCACCTGTCCTACCTCGGTTCACCGTGTATGATGGCTCTTTTATGTAAGTAGGGGTTTTTGATAATCACATACTTATAGGTCATGAAAGTCAACTGAGCCCTTGTCTTTCGTACCTATCATCATTACCCTTGAGCCTGCGAAAATAGAACAAATAACGGAATGAATAAAAAAAACCGTCATTTCCAGTTCGTGGAGAGCATGTGCACCTCAAGCTGTTAGTTATTGTTGCTCAGGACTCGCAGGGACTCAACTACATTAAACTCTTGAAGAGGACATGGGTAAGATTGCCAATGAATTTTAATCAATAGCTCAAGAAGCTGATGAACAAGCTCGCTGTCACCACGCAAGTCAAGTCATGTGAAAAAGGACACAGCGAGAAACGACAAGTCTAAGGCAACTTAATCTGCTGATCGATTGAGGCGGCTGCTGCTTGTGAGTTGTGACGTACATAATGTACCTCGTATCACAGAGTAACATCTCAAATCACAATGTATCCCTGTTCCATGAGGCTTCGGAGGTTGGCAGCACCAATCGGAAGACACGCCGATGTCATATCATTTGCACTTGACTATATACAACAACGAATGTCTATCTTCACTACTATAATAGCACGTCATGAACAGTATCGTTGATCATCATGGGTGTCATGATATCACAACGAAAAGGGAGTGAAGAGTGAGGCGGAAACGCAAATCAGAAACAAAACAAAATCAAGAAAATCATTAGATCACAGGTATATACCCACCCAGTGTATGATCCTCGGAGATTGCCTCTACCGACCTGGGGAATTAAAGTTGTCGGGAGGGGCTGGGAAGTCTTCTTGGTACAACAAAACAAGATTGAGAAGAAAAGAGAAAGGGGATGGCTAAATGAAATTCAGGATTGAGAAGAGGAGGTAACGCCACAAGGACAATATGGTCTAGACAAAAGATAGAAAGGGTATAATAATACAAACAAGAAGCCAAGGTTCAGCTGCTCCAATATCTTGTTTCCGAGCAGCGAAGAGCTATAATACACAGGATGACTCCGGGAAGGAATAAGAATAATATACACACTGTAAAATGGGAATTAACAAGGAGGAAGCACAACGGTGTGTAATATCTACACTTGATTTTATCTTTGTCTTGGCATTGTGTATTTGACGGGTGGAAGTGTAACCTGATTGACGCAGTTGGGTGGTCTATGACCTATAGCGTGAACTCGGATGGCGAAGGCGGAAGACCGGCGGTCATCAACGCGTTTAGATCAATATCGAGTTGCTGTCGTTGCTGCTGGCATGAGAGTGGAAGAAGACTTGAAAAATTGCTGCCATCCATCCCCGAAACTACGTTTGCCATATTCATATCCAGTATATCCAGTCCAAACTCAGAATGTTCGTATCCTAGGCCAGCTGGGGGAAGGGATAAACCCTGTACATGCATAGTATCACTAACAGGGTCCATGAAAGGTTTGGACGATAGCAATGGGTGATTCTGGGAATTTTCAAGATGTTCGAACGCGTTGCGGAAGGGGTATTGTTCGAATGGATCAATATGTGCCACACCCTCATTCAGGAATGCATCAGGTGGGGAACAAGGCGTGAGCGGCGATGGCAGTGTCCAGTCCTCCATCAGGAACGGAGGGAAGGTGGGGATCGTCACTGGTACAGGTGTAGAGAATGCATCATCACATGACTGTGACGGGGAGAGTGGAGATAAAGGATCGCAATCGAATGTAGAGACAGGCTGGTTCACGTTGGAGAATGAGAACGAGCTAAAGTCCTGCAAGTAAATATTTGTTATTGGACTACACCTGGAAGTCAAGAACTGGTCTTACCAGCGAAGGCTCTTGTTTCAAATTCATTGCAATCAAGTCACCAAACTCATTGTCAGGTATAGGGAGCCGGCCCTGAGGTGTTGAACATCTGGTCGGTTGGTTACTAGACGCCCGTGGCAGTTTTCTGTTCGTAGCAGAAAGGACTGGGGAGGAAGGGAGGAACGTCTGGCTCTTGCGGGAGTTCTCAGTATCAGGTATAGGAGCAGAAGACGAACGTCGGAACGTTCGGGCTGTGATGGGCGTCTCAAATCGAGTGACGATCTCCGGGATGTGATGACGGTCAAACTCCTGGATGGCCAAATCTAGCTCTTGGCCTTTCTTTCCCTCAACGAGCAGCTCCGCGATCTTCGCGCACCGCTTGAGATCTTTTGGCTCGACCTCACGCACACGACGTTTGGCATCTTGTCCACCTCCACCTTTACACCGTACTTTGTTCTGCGTCGGTCTAAAAGTGTATTTTGGGAATCTGCGGCGATGCTCATCAAGGGCGATCTTCGCCTTGGCATGCCACGCCTGGCGTTCATCCTCAGGGAGGTTCTGCCAAGTCATACCAATTATCTTTGACAAGGTAGAATGGTTTGTTTCAACTCCAGCCGAAACGTGTTGGCTCTTGATGAATGAGGACCGGAAGAGTATGAACGCATTGGGCGGACGGGGTATGTGGTTTTCTGGCTTTTTCTTTGAATGTGGCGCGCGTTTGAAGCCGGGCTCTGACATGGGGGTGAAGAGGTGAAACTCTGCTGGGGGCAGCTCGATGAGAGGAGGCATGGAGTCATCGGAAAGGGGAGATGAAGGGACCTCGAATGAGGTAGGTGTGATGGTGTCGGCAAAAGAGACATTAGCGGCTGTGGGTTTGGTAAGTGTTGGAGGATCAACGGCCCAAACCAACTGAGCGGCTAAACGTATTATCGCGGATGCGATGAGCGCATTAATGGCGTGATAGGGCGCTGCTGATAAGGGGCTCACCTTGGACACCGTTCAGCCTCTTTCCATTCGCCTTGGATCTTTCAGCCGGCATTGGCGACTTGAACGCGGGGGAGGGGGCAGAAGAGGAGGGGGGGGTGGGCGTCGGAAAGATATGGGGCAATAAAAAGTGATTTTACACGAGGTCTTTGACTTTATAAGATGCGATGTGGAATCCCAGCCATGATGCAGCCCTGGGATAGCATTTTTGGCAGGCCGGATCCAGAACGCTGGCTCTGATCTCGTATTGCCTACATCGCTTCACTTCTTCCTCGTCCTCGTTGCATTAACTCATCGCAGCATGGCCTCATGCCTATATGGGTCCGGTATGACTTTGCTATCGTCGTTGAAGAACAATAGCCGAGTCCATTACCTCTGTGAGCTTGTTCGAGAGCAAAGAAGAGGAGGGCATACTTTGCTCCCACCCTCCCACAAAGGCCGATAACGTACAGACCCGTGACCAGAGGCACTATCACGAATACGCCATTAGGCAACCCTGCAAACTTCTCGGAGGGGGATGTATCTCGACTTTCAAATGCAGGAAATCTCAGGATCACACAACTTACAAAGTACAACACCTTCTCCTCCAAGCCAAAAATGACTTCCTCCTTTCCCTTAGCAACCGCTCAAAGTTCTCTACGCTCCATATTCCCAAATCATCTTATAAAACGGCATGTTAATGATTGAACCGATTTCAAAAAGATATGCAACAGACAGAGATGGACTACTCACTACTTTATCAGGGGACCTTTCCCAGCAGTGGTAGGGCATTACGTGCTTCATCAAGATACCGCCGTCGCCATCGTCCGGAGTCGGCTTCCGTTCTTGCCGTCACGGTATACCAGAACAGCTAGGCTCCACACCCAAACACTTGTACCATTCCGGGCAGAAATCTGGAGGCGCATGGTCGTGAAGCTAAGGGCGTTTAAAAACATAAAACACCGTATGACAAAAGGAGGAAGGGCGAGCCATACAGGCAGTAACCTTATTTCCCCTTCCCTTCCTTCCTTCTCCCCAAATTCAGCGCCGTAGACAGTCATCCTTGCTAGTGCCAAATATACCATAATATTTACAAATCATTACTAGTCTTGTTGGCCGCACATTGTCCGAGGCCTCGGCATCTCGGCGATAACACTAAGAGCATTATCTGATGATCATCACTTTCTCATGACCATCCCTGTCTTTCTCACCAACACTGGCATCCTTAATATTACCTTCTGGAGGAAGAAGGAAACAGAAAAAGAACGAAAGAAAAACAAATAACGACATCGATGTTCTTTTTCTTCATGCATTGTTCGTCTCATGGGCTCCCAATATGATAGCTTGCTACAATGTTGGCTTACTGCTGTGCTACAGACAGGTGCTAGTGGCGTCTGTTCCATCCGGCGATCTTCAAATGCGGTCGCGTTATAGTAAGACTAAAAAAGCAAAAGTAGCATCGGGGATGCATCAATCACATTTATCCTTTTCATTGATTGCTGTAATTGGTTACCTCAATCCATCGTCCCCTCTTGCATGTTGGCAACCACCACCACACATTTATCTCTCCGTTCTAAACAGTACCTCAAACAGCACACCTGACTTACCAAAACCAACAAATGAAATACAAAACCCCCCCCTCGAAGAACATTGTTTTTCTGACGGCGGAACGGCGCATATATCGTCACATCTCTCCCTAGCCCAGCTAGGACCATCTCTCTCCCACACTTGTCTTGCCTTCAATCCTCTGCGTTTCCCAGGCCATGCAATTTTTCCGTCCGTGCAGCAGCTAATCGGACCTGACCCTGCAGTTGGACATCACATCCACTATTTCCTAATCCGCAATGACAACAACAACAACAACAATAATAATAATAAAGCAAAGAACAGGTCAGTCAAAGCACAACATATGCCGCCCACCTCCGGCTTTTTGCTGCCAACGCTACAGTACAGTAACAATGACCAACAACACCTCTCCATAATACGATGGGCATCATCAACCAAATCCCCATCTGCATCTCATCACCTGACAACAGCTTCTTTTTTTCAATCTTTGCTCTTCACTTCTTCACCTTGCCCACATCTACGGCTATACATTATTTCACTCTATTCGGACTTGTCTGGGCAACTGAGAGGTCTTCTTCCCCCACATCCCAATCAAATCTTGATCAAAATACTGATCAATACCAATTTAAATCATGTCGCACGGATCACCAACAACCGAACCTACGCGAGTTTTTCTCTCGTCCAATTTTCATTTCTTCAGTTTTTTTTTTCCTTAATTTCCGGGTTAACCCTATCCATGGACATCGTTTTAATAAGAACGCCTTACATTCCCAGAGAAAAAAAGTTTAACTAGCAATGCGAGACAAATGCAAACGTAACCCAACTCCGTCATGGAATTAAAAACACGGTTTTCCTCTGTCATAGTCCTTTAGCTTGGCGCACATTGCCAGCCCGTCGGGTGTATTTCTCGTCCGCGACTTCAAAGAGTTATCATTATTAACATCATTAACCGACAGTAATATGCTACGCCACCCCGTGGTGGTTCCTCCGTGGACATTCTCCAAGAAAAATGTGCCTGCAGGCAGACCTTTTCCTTTCCGCATCGATGTCCATTTTTTTCCTTGCCCATTCATATTCATTCAACACGTTCCACAGCATCCTCTCACACGTGTTTGCCAGCCGACATCATCACGTAGGACGCTTGTGTCAACGCGTACCGCCTCTCGACACTGTATTACGTAAGGTAAAATTCCCCCAGTAATCCTCTCACTTCATGGTCAATAGCCACTAGAATAATATTACAATATGTAACGTACTCCATCGAAAACCATAAAGTATTCTGTATTGATCCTATTCATACAGTATCAACCTTTCCATCTTTAGTATAAACCATCCTGACCAAATTGTCATTATCAGCCACTTTTGGTTCCATACCCATCAGACACCTTCCGTAAACCTGCTGTCCACCGGCGCGATTCCCGGGTCATTACCGGTACCAGCTCCTACTGGTCGCGGCAAGTCATGTTGAAGGGTATCTTGTTGTGCCCCATCTTCGTCGTATTCCCCTTCAGCATGATCATGTGCACGAATAGGTGCCTTCTCTTGCTGACGTTTACTCAGCTTGCGATTAACATCACCTCGCTCGGGAGTGTTTGCCCCCGTCCCACGATCGGCAACTGGGGGAGACGTTGTCCTTGTTTTCTTTTCAGACTGGGAAACAACAATCATGAGTCCCAACAAGGAATTCCTTGAGCTCTTGAATAGACGTACCGTATATCCATTATGTCCCATCTCAACACCAGAATACCTCTCATGGTGTGAATAATCTGGGGGTTCTGTACCTTCTTGAGTAGGAGCATCCACATACTGTTCTCTCCCTTCATCTTCGCCTTCACCCAGCTCTTCCTCTCTTCCTTCCTCTATGCTGCTACCTTCAGCTTCTCCCTCTTCCTCTTCGCTCAGATATCCAGCAGCACGAACAGCAGCAGTTACAGGACCACTACGCTCAAGCTGCTCGCTAGCAACAAGGTAACGAGCACAGAGCATCCTGATATCATTCCACCACTCCATCATGTCTTCCCTACTTCGAGCACGGAAACTCCAAGCAAACTGCCCTGGCCGCATGTGTACACGGAACGAACCAGTTTTAGTAGCCCCCGTTCCGTCTTTCCGACCTTCGATGTGAAACTTGTTCGAATTTGAACCAAGAGATGATGGTGGTCCAAGAGTACATGCCGGTAAAAAGAGACTGAATACAGGTGCTTGTCCTCCAGCCGACGCAGGGTCAGAAGATGCATATTCGTGAAGGAAACCAGCCGCAGTCAAGACATAATATGCCTCTCTGTATGTGCGGGTAAATCTCTTCTTACGTTCTAAGTGGCCTATATGTACTGGGACAACTGCGGGGTCATCTTTGCTTGGATACATAATATGTTCAGGATTACGAAGTGGTGTTTCAGGATCAAGGAGATGATCAGAACGGGCAGCAAAAGATATCCATTCCCTATCGGGTGCAAGACTTCCTAAATGCGAAGAAAGTGCTCGGTAAGATTCTTGAACTGAGATAGATGCGCGTGATTGCCATTCATCAAAAGTCTGCCATGCTGACTGAATCGCACGGACGATGCCCTCTTCAAAATGTGCACTATTTTGCTGCATGATGACAATGGATTTTTGAAGGAGGTTTTCTTCATGAACCTGTCTGTTTAATTGGCGAAACACGGCCTGGTTGGAAACGTATCTAGAATACAATGAGGTTATTGATTGAATAAACTTTAGCTTCGATACGAACGGATCGGTTCTGGCAGTTATATGCATTGGGTCATTCTTGAACGCAGAAATGCTACTCGTTAGGTCAGCAACCAGCCTTATTGATAACTCGCGTTCTTTTGCGACGCTGGTTGCGAGCTTTCCAGTATCGTTTTCAACATTCTACCATACAACCTAAGCATCACACTGTCCAACGTACCGAAGAACAAAAGTACCTTTATGTGTGCTTTTATCTCTGTTCTCAGTTTCTGCAAGTGCTGCACGATAGAACTATCGACGGTACGCCCTAAGTTCGCGTGGTGATCCGCAATGTTACGCGTTTTGTCCCTAATGCTGTAGAAGACGTCCTGCCATTAATTCATTTGTCAGAAAGTGCCTCCATGTGTCAGTCATCTACCTCTCACCTGCAGCCCACCTTCGCCCAGGAATTGATTACCAGCTCTGAATGGAACCTGAATGACGGCGCCAAGTTTGGTTAGTTCGCGCGCAGTGTTGTTTTCAATATCTGCTATGCCCTGTAACTTTTTAACGACATATTACTCGGCCCCGAACTGTCAGGAACCTACTTCAAAGTAGGCAATAAGCTGCTTTACAATAGCCTTCCAGGCATTGAATCGTTCTATGAGGACATCGGAGGGTCTAAGGTCTTGTGGTGCGATGTTCTTCTTGATGAGGGACTGGGTCCTGGACGTTGAAGAGCCGGGCTTGCTCGCTCTTGAGATTGAAGTGGCGCGAGATGGAGGAGAGGAGCTATTCATCATTGCGGAAGCTGAATGGGTGTCAATGAGACCATTTATTGCGCATCCACTGCGTGACGTCAGAAAACCAAACAAGGCCCAATAAAGACATACCCCACCACAGGCAGTGTCACGGTCACGCTTGTACTTACGCATTCTTTAGGCGACGGTTGTCCTCCAATCCTTTTTTCTTTCTGCAAAACTCTTATCTGCCTATCATGAGCGGCCTACAAAACATTGCCATCTCTCTCGGTGTCATGCAGGGTGTGTATTCGATCATAGCATATCGCTCGTTCAAGGGCATAATCTTTGTCTCTTTTTTCATGTTCAACTTGGGTTGCTGAACGCTCGAAATTTTTACTAGTGGCTCGCAGGATACCCTTTGATAATCCTGAGGTTCTACTTTATGTGCGCATTGCTTATGTCGCCACTCAGCTTATCATACTCGGCGTGTACTATCGTATCTCGTCTATGGTGGGTTCCACTGTGCATATTGAGCACGGCGCGTAAGCGGGGCTTACTCTTGTCTCTTCTCCAGGTTAAAGGTCAAAATGATCAGACTGTCATCAAATATGGTTAGTTTGTCCACTGACGTATGCATTCATCATTAATTAACCTCATGTTCTCTAGTGGAACAGTCAAATCCCATGGTATGTCTCGCCTTATTCGAGGAAGGGGAGATTGGTTCATTTTGATGCAGACGCAAGAACCGGGTCAACTCGTAGCAACGACAGTCCGCGACTACGACCTAGGGGAAACATCGAAATTGGTGCGCTCATTATCCCATGACGCCTTCTGTCCGCTCACTCTTTCCTCCTAGCTTCGCGGTGCCTATATTGGAATCGCCATGATGGCAGTTATGCATGGCTACTTCAAATACACACAGCCCTTATTTATCCAAGCACTCATGGGTTTAAAAAACCTGTACGATGCCAAACTCGTGTCGATTTACATCTTGGGCAAGCCTGCTGAAGGAGACTTGAAGCGACCATTCAAAACTCCCAGCATGTTTGGTGGTGCGTGACACGTCATCCCATCAATAATCCCCCTGACCACGGAATTGACTTTCTATTTCTTCTAGTCCAAACAGGACCACAAACAGACGCAGCGGCTATTGCAGAAGCAGAGAAGCGGGTAGGTGGAAAAAAGGAGGAATGAGAGGACTGTCTTTTTGTATACCTCGGGTTATTACGATAATATATTTGCATATTTTTTAGCCATAAGGGAAAATAGATAAGATAAGATAGCGGACAAATCCGGGATGTTGGAAAAATTAAATAATTTTATTTTTGTCAGCCTTCCAAACTGTTTTGTCGCTCGGCGTCGCTCGCTTGCAAAAGTCACTCCCTATCGTGCCCTTCCGCAATGCGTCCAACCCTCGCCTCAACTATCCTTCGTCGCTCTCCTCCTCGTGATGCTCTACGCCAGCGCATATTCACGCGAAAAGCGTCTTCCGGACCCGAGAAGGCCCAGGAAGCCCTTGCTACTGCTCAAAAACAGGCCAGCCAAGTCTGGGACGCCGTCAAAAAGTTTGTAGAACCTGCTGGTCAGAGGCTCGGCGGCCTACTAGGATGTGCGTTTTTCACTAACTCTTCCAAAATCCTCCAAGCTAAAATAACTTCCTAAACTAAAGCATACAAGCAACCGCTTCTGTACAACCTGTCCGTGACAAGGGAAATCATTAAGCAGGTGTACGTTGCTGAGCGGCTGCAGCCGCCGTCGTTGTCGAGTATCCGCACAGCATATGCGACACTTGTGTCGCGTGCTATAAGCCCAGCATATTGGAGGGAGGTCGTGCAGAATGGCGAAATCTTAAGGATTGGTGTGTATGGTCTTGAGGCATACGGGATATTCAAGGTCCGTTGTGTCAGAAGCCTTTGAGTTGAATACTAATCTTTCGGTGACACGTGTTTTATTTTGTAGATTGGAGAGATCTTGGGGCGGCGGAGCCTCGTTGGGTATAATGTGCAATAGAAAGTTGCCTGTGTATGGTGGTTGTGTGCTTCGTGGTACCGTTGATGTTGCGCCTCATCTTTTTTCGATTTTTTCATTCCTTTCGAATCGAAAAACATGATTATCTCATAGACCAAGTGGGTGGAGCGTGCGTGTGTGCTTGTCTGTTTGGCTCGTTTCTGGAGGTGGAATTCGGCCACGAGGTGATGCGCCCATCCAATATTACGATCAACACACCAGGAGAGAAGTGTAAAACCATTATAAATCAAGGTCTCTGGTTATTGGGACTGTTTCATCTTACGTTCGCCACTCTTTGATAATTGTCTGGACGTAAGTGAACGTGTCCGCAGCAAGTCTTCTGATATACAACAAACAGAAGTTCTGATGATATTGAGAAGGTTCTGTTCAACACCTATGTTGCTAAGCTCACGACCGCAGGAAATCTCGAAAGGCAAAGACAAGTATAGTTACCACTATTCTTGTGCTAAACTGCAAACCTGTCGCCTTGTCGCAGTTGATTAACCTTCCGTATCTATGGATTGTCCAAGGTCTTTTATTGCGCTCAAGGCAATGAATACGTTAACATTTATCACCCTGATTCGAAGGATTGCAATCTATATCTCTATCAGGTCCCAACTCTCGGTGACATGATGGTCCTCAGCACACGCCAAAGTGGATGGGAGATTTTATGCCTTCTCACTGACGGCGGACAAAGGAATCAGGCTCCTTGAATGTCGCCGGCCTGGGTACCTATTTCCGAGAAACCCAGACTTAAGTTTTTTAAATAAACAAAAGCCAAAGAACAAACCGACAACCAACCAAATTACAACGCTATCTGTAGTCCAGCAGTAAGCAGGCACAGATTCATCAATTCACGTGCTTATACAGCCCACAACAAAGATTTATCATCCTTGTCCACTTTTTTGTTTCGCCAAATCAGTTTGATTCATTGAAAATTGCTTCCGATTAGTTAGCGGGTGTTCAGGTACAAGTACCGTACAACGGGGATTACATCAAAGCAAATTACATCACGTCAAAGTCAAGGAGTGCTATGTCAAGCCTGAGGTTGAGCTCATTTAACTCCCACACTCAGACCCGCAGACTGTCCATTCACACAGGCATCATCATTCACACGACAGCATAGTGTAACTGGGAGATGTGACTTCCATAAACTTAACTGAGGCAACAGCTTGAGTTGCTGTTATCGTGGTACACCCATGAACTACGTACCCTGTCTATACACCCAATGAAGTGTGACATTCCGATCCGAGTCAACACTTTAATAACGTTAATCTCTCTAACTTCTGACGTCAGGACCGTTCCAAACTCCTACTTTGCAGTTAATACTTCCCATGGGCAGCACAACTCACTCACATGAGGTCGTTCCCAAGGATTCAATCAAAGGCAAGGATAAAGTAAGAAAAACTTTGAAGAGAACAAACTTGAAGCTCCTCCCTTGTACTCTGGTCCATGAGGTAATTGTGGAGTGTCCAGCTATTAGCGGCCAGTTGTTCTCCCCGAATTATCCGAATGATCATGATGGGATGGGATGGGGTTATTCGGGTATGATGGAAGTACTGAGAGGAGCCTCAACCACTGATGTTGCAATACAAAAAAAAAAATAAACCGGTAATGCAAGTGGCAGCAAGGAGATGGGAGGAATTAAACACGGCGCGATACAACTTGTACTTACATCACATCACATATCACTGGCACGATACGTCCTAAATTAATCGCACTGGCAGCTGTTCTCACTGGCATACGATTACTAACACCTACTCTCACACCATAGTCCTCTGCATACGTATCTCAACTGTCGAGAACGTACTTTCCAACATACTATACGCTCAATTGAATCATGACGGGTGCTGAGATGAGTCCTGCGTCCATCCCGCGGTTCAAGCTCAACGACGGCACCTCTTACATGCCTGTCATAGGCCTTGGGTACGTAACGACACAAATTTACTTTAATCATTTGAATTGTCAGCGTTATGTGTGGTGGCATTCAATTGAACCTTGTATCACAGATGCTGGATGGGTCGAGTCGGTGAAGGTGTGCACGTTATTCAGATGGTGAAGAAGGCATTGGAAATAGGGTACAGGCACATTGACACGGCGAGTACTTCTCCGCTCTTAACTCCTTTAAGTTTATGAAATTCACAACTGGATATTCAGGCAGCTAACTATGGTAGTTATCCCGCTTTTCTTATGTCCGGATTCACTTTACAAAGTGCTTCCTCAACTGAAAATAGGTGATGAAGAATCTGTAGGAAAGGCTATACGAGAGTCAAATATCCCCCGCAGCGAGATTTTTTTAACAACTAAACTGGCGTGAGTTACACACAATCTCACCCCGCTTTTGGACTAGCGAACTCGTGCCTGTGATGTCTATTTACTACCAGTGGCGAAGACCATGGTCGCGTCTCCCAAGCACTGGATCAGAGCCTGCGAAAACTAGGGCTAGATTACGTCGATTTGTACCTGATGCACTGGCCGCAGGCACTCCGAGAAGACGGTATGTGACAAATCTCCTGTCCTGGAATTATTATACTGATGCTCATCTCTGCTGATGTTCGTGATTTCCCCCAACTCTGTTCAGGCACGGCGTATGCACCGCATGAGAGTCCAACATTTGTAGAGACGTGGAGAGATATGGAAACCCTGCTTGATACCGGTCAGTACTACTTCGAGCATCTCATGATGATCAATATCACAGAAATTATGATCACTCCACGAAAGGAGAAATTAAACAAGGCTTCTGCTCCATTGTTCTAGCATGTCTGATTTGTGTGTATGTTTTTTTTTGATGGACATTGGACAGGCAAAGTCAGAAGCATTGGGGTGTCCAATTTTAGTATCAAGACATTGGACGAACTGTTAGCGCACGCGCAGGTTGTTCCCGCTGTGAACCAGGTTGAGGCGCACCCTTGTCTACCACAACACGAGTTGCTGGTATTCTGCCGTGAGCGCGGGATTCAAATGACTGCATATTCGCCTGTGGGGAAGCACCAGTTCGCGGAACATTCAATAATTCGGAGGATTGCGGAGAGAAGGGGGACGAGCGCAGCAAGAGTGATGGTGAGTTGGGGTGTGTTGCGTGGTGTGGCTGTGATTCCAAAAACGGAGAAGGAGGAGAGGTTAAAGGAGAACTTTGGGCTAGTGGAACTGGAGAGTCAAGATGTCAAGGAACTAGATGGGTTGCATAATGAACCTGGAATGCATAGAAGCGTGTGTGGGTTTCATTCGTCAGAGAGGGGAGGATCGTGCTTTGGATGGACGTACAATGAACTTGGCTGGGATATGGTTGTCGGTGGACGAATGCGTCATAATTAGTGGCAGATTGAAGATTATCAGATTACGTTTATACATGAACCACTTGGCATCAGAAGCGGCAATCGCCGAAGTAACTATCGTTAGCGCCTCCACCGATGGGCGCGGTGCGAAGCTCGGTTTTCGCTTGGCAATTTCTTAGCTTCTTCATGCTGCCTCGTGTCCCTATGCCGTTGCAAGTCCTGGCATAAATTGAACTACAACATCCTGATACACAGACAGAGTCGAGATGGACGTGGAGTGCGACAGCATAACAAAGGCAACGGCGTCACACACTGGCAACTGTCAACAAGGAAAAGCGTTCATGCGGATGTGTAGGAAAACACCCAGTATACTGGGACTTTTTGAAGTGACCATGCAAACGGAAATGAATTAGAGAACTGCAATCTCCCATGGTGTGTGATATTTATAGCGCTTTCGGAATCAACATACTGAGTTCATGAAAAGGTTTCGTGCGGTATGCCCAACGATATCGTTAATAAATCAAAAGCACTGACAAACCCTACTGCTTCAATTTTACGTCACCGTGGGTCTGCATCAGAATCCTATACCATCTATGTCAACTCCCCATCCACCTCCACCTGCCAACTTCGAACATCTAAGCGCCTCTCTGTCTCCCACCGCCCGTTACTCCCAGTTTACCGCCACTTGTGTTGTGTCCTTCCATTCTAGGACTACTTACGTCCACGTTTCTGACCTTATTCAATTCCAGAACTACGGATCTACCCTATTCGAGGAGAGAGGAGGGAGGGGACGTCCAAAAAAAGGGAAAACGTAACCGTCGCTTTTCTGCTACTGTTTCCGGGGCGGACGCAGCAAGTATACTACTGTCGGTCAAAAGTTTTTTTTTCCGGTGCTCTTCTAATTCCTCTCACATCACATCTGGTCTTCCTCGTTCCATCCGGGGCCGTCCAAGGCTACTTTTAACACCCAAGCACAGCAACGTATATCCAGTCCATCGCTCGCTCCCAACAGACTTCTGAGCATCTTCATCAGTGCCTATATCACTGGGACTTCTGGTCAGTATTTCTGATTCGACCATTCTCATGTCAGATACTGTTGCTCAATCCTGCTCACAACAGTCAGATATCCATGTTTGTACTCACGATCCATTACACGCCCTTATAAACTTCTCTCTCTGTCCCCCTCCCACCCCCTCTCCCAAAGCATTCGGGTACAAACAGACTATCCTGCGCTTCCTTTCCCCCTGACATAGGATGCCCTTTCCTGCAGATGAAGTTCGTTCCCTTTTTAGTTTTGAAAGCTATCCTCTGATCGCTAATTTGCCTTCTTCCTGCAGTCGAAACTCGTCTCGATATTTGTACAGACATTACTCTATGGTATTGCATCTCAATACTGTTACATTTGAGAACTTATTCTAATTAGTCTGTTTTGCGCGCTGTCGCTGACCCTGGGTAGGGGCATACACGGTTTTATTCGCAATGACGTACTGGGTCTTGGTCCACCGCCGACCCCGCGGGCGTCCAATACACAAGACTATGCTCGGCATATCGATAACCATGTTCATCCTTGCTACGATGGTACGCATCTCACCATGCCCCACGTCCCTCACTCTCCGCCCCTTCTTCTTGTCCGTTTCCTCGCTCTCTGGACCATAATCTATAAACAACCCTTTTTGTTAACCTTTGTTTTGTCAATGTACATTTATAACGACTGATTTCTTTCTTCCCCTTTTTGACGTATAGCACATCGCCGTGAACTACACTCGGATATTAAAAGCATTTATCCAACATCGTGATGCCCCAGGTGGTCCCGCATCCTTCTTCAACCAGCTATCCGAGTTCACCCAGATCTTCGGAAGCACGATATACGTCGCACAAACGCTCGTGGGTGATGCAGTCGTGGTGCGTGTGATTTTCCTATTTTTGGTCTTTTTTATGAATTAATTAATTCTGCTCGCCTGTTTATGACGGTTTTTTTTTTTTGACCGTTAGCTGCTGCGGTGTTATCTCGTCTGGGGCCGTCGGCTGAGCGTTGTTGCATTCCCATGTCTGTTGCTTTTGGGTAGCACGGGTGAGCCGAAAACTTGACCTCACTGGATGATTCTCCTGACACCGAGGAAACAGTTACCGGAATCGGTATTCTGTATTCTTTCGCCAAAGTTGTTCCAGAGGCAGAAATCTTTGTAAAAGAACTGCAGGAATGGATCGTGTCATTCTTCACAATGACGTTTGCAACAAACGTGATATGCACCGGTTCGTCCTGCATTCTCTGCTGTCTGTTTTTCTTACTTACTGTGACCTGCCTTCCTTCCCACATACAATATCCCAGGCCTCGTCGCGATCCGGATATGGTACATCAACCGACAAACGATCGTGTTCACTGGGCACAGCATGCGACCTGTGATGCTGCTCGTCATTGAATCTGGCGCCGTTTATTCTGCAACCCTACTCGTCCTGCTCATCCTCTACAAGGTCAAGTCGTGGTTCCAATATGTCTTGCTCGACGCGGTATGTTGGACATTTCTATTATTGTATCACTTTCTTTCGTCATTTGACTATTTTTATTCCTTGCTCTGTAGGTTTCCCCAATAGTCGGGCTTGTATTTTCGATGATCATCATCCGCATCGGGTTGGGCATAACTACAATAGGTGGTGCAACCGCCGCCCTCCCTTCCCTATCAACTGGTCCCCATTCCTTCATCCCTGGAACTGACTCACACTCACATCCATCCGACACCGACTCGCACCTCACCAAGCGTGTTGGGGGCGCCGGCGTGGGGCACATCCAGCTGGGACCGTTCAAAGCTGCACCCAATGCAAGTCTCACATTTGATACGTCCGTTACGCACTCCGTGACAAGCAAGGATGTTGAGAAGGATGGGGAGGACGTAGAAGCGGATAGGAACTCACCTAAGATGGGTAAGTGCCTGCGTCTCCTATACCGCTGTGTGTCAATGCTGACAATGATAAATCTATTTTCTTTGTTAGCGTTGATGGATGTACATGTGCACGCCCAGCCACGGTCGCGTGCAGACGAGAACGTTTGAGGGCATGTCGTATTATTGTTATAGTTCCATTCTTGGGTTAAGAAGACGACTCCTTTCCTCCTGCTTTTATTACTCCCCTTTTCCGCACGCTTCCTGTACGAGTACATCTGAGATCGACTGGATTTCTTTTCTACTTGTCACACATTTCTAACTCTGTACCTTATGTTGTTATATGACGATATTCCGACATCAAAAACTCTATGGATCTGGATATGGGGGAAAGATGGACAATGATATGTGATTAAAACATAGTTATCCAATACCTTCATTCATTATACACTATTCATTATACAAGTCCATCAAAAGACCAAAGACCAGAAAAGTTACTTCACCCATATTGTCCAAAATGATTCACGCGGCTACAGAGTATGTACTGAGGTAGTGATCGTTCACGGTTGCTATCGTTGTCAATGTTGTCGGGGCTGTAGTGGTGGAGGTACGCAGAAGATGGGTTTCACCGCTGACAGACGTAATGCCAGAGAGTATGCGGAACATGATCAGCGAGAATACAAGACCCTGTGGGAATTGAGGGAGGAACAGACAGAGAAAATGTGATTAACATTGGCAGTAAGAAAACAGTTAGGTGACAACTTACCACGATTGGTGAAATCTAATGGACGATACGAGCCAAGATCAGTTTGAAATGTACACACATGATCTCTAATAGACAAGAAAGAGGACAGACACACTCACCGCATCCAGGACAACGTACTGAAACCAAGAATCAGCCATGTACAGAATAAGAAGGGCAAGCATTGCCGCCGAGTACACTGCGCCGGATTCAATAATGAGTATCATGATGGGATATAGTTTGCGATGAGAGAAGGCGAGGCCTTTCTTGTTGATATACCAGATGCGGTAGGCAACGAGGCCTGTTCATGTAAGTACATGAAAAGTAATGAAAGGGCAAAGGACTTGTCAGTGCCTCTGGAGCGTGAAATAGGTAACAAATACGAGATATTCACCTGTTGCTATAAGATTCGTCGCGAGGGTGATAGAAAAGAAGGAAATGATCCATTGTTGGAGCTCGTGGACGAAGATCTGGGCTTTTGGTACGATACGTACGAAGGAGTACAGAATGCCAATACCAGTGACTGAGTGATCAAAAGAAACGACCACGGGGCGGAATGTGAGTGATAGCATGAGGTAGTCGTCTGTAGATATATAACAAACCTGTACTCCCGAGTAGTAACAGCAAAGGGAGAGTGACAATCAACAAGTTTCGCTCCCAAACTATGTAGCACCTCCATATCTGTGTATGACAGGGTATGATTAGACCTGCAAGGCAGAGAAGAATTTAACGCACAACGAGGCCATCACCAAGCAACGTCTGCGCAACGTAGAGCGTGCTGCCGAGCATCTGAGTGAACTCTGAGAGGCGGTTGAAGAAGGCCGGAGGACCGCCAGAAGCATTGCGATATGTGATAAACGCTTTGATTATGCGGGTGAAGTTGACACTGATGTGCTATTCCAAAGTAAAACAGCGTTAGTGACTCTCAGCATTCACAAGAGTGATACTGGGGATCAAAAAAGAGAAGAGAGGAATGGGAGTGCGTCGTATCAGAACCACTCACCATTGTCGCTATCATGAACAGCAACACAGATGAAGTGAACATCGTTCGTCGAATGGCACTCCTGTGCAGTTTACCAGCTAGGAAGAGGTGTGTAGTGACTCCGAACAAAACTACATAAGCGCCTACAAGAATTGGGTGTCAGCGTCCCTTTGAACACATCCGAGTACTCACCGTAAAGTAATGTTTGTACGAATATCGCCACAAGTTTTGCCTATAAAAGCAAACCAAGAAATGTGAGTCAGCGGACATGGGTACATGTAGCAGCTGCGCAGGGCTATCCTGGGGTTGGTGAAAGCTCACCTCATCTGGTGGGAAGCCCATAATGAGAGGATATCCAGATCAAACCTGCTCTGTGCCCTATGTCCGGCGCCCTGGAGCTAGCGACTAGCGACTAGCAAACAAGTCTGGTATAAGAAGAAGAGAACCTGGGACGGGGGACGCAATGTGCAGGCGATTCTAGAAAAGGGAAATTCCGAAAACCAGCTAATCCATACTTATACCTGGAGCATGTGCATGGCACTAGCATGGCATTTGGATCTGTAAGAGTGGGACAAGAGGAATGTGTTGCCAAAGAGGGGGCGGCTTGGATATCATGATCATGAGATACTGTCTAAATGAGACCGAAGACCTTTTGCCCGCTCGCTGGAGTTATGAAAGTGACGCTGCCGTGATCGACAGTATTATAATAGGGGAGACACAGCGGTATCATTGTTTGAACAAACAGAGAACGCCAGGGGTCAGTATGACATTAGGCTCAGCTAAGCCCTTCCCACGATTCTTGCTGTGGTCCAAGTAAGGACCCTAACACTCTTATTTGTCAACTTGCCACCTGAATCCTCTCAGAAAAGTCTTCTTTTTGTCACAAAACTGCTTAAAGAAGGTGTTTGGGAAAAATCAATTTTGGCAAAAAGTGGCAAAAGTGGCAGGATTTGGGTGATAAAGGGTGAGAGGGATGTATGTTACACCCTCCAGACCTCTAGTGCTCAAGGTTCAACCCCTAAGCACCTCCAACCCCTATTTTTGATGCTTTTGACATTTTGATGCCCTTTTGTTTACTTTTGCTTATCTATTCACAAATATTGGCTACTTACTGACTTGGACAGTTGTTTCACCTGTAGTCATACACCCTGACTTGTAAGGGACATCTATCTCAGTGCTCAGGCAGTAAGCCAAAGACTAAGTATAGGACTCTCAAGGTGAGTGGCAATGGTGAGGTGACCACTGTTAAGACTAGACCACTCAGGCTACAAACTACTACTACTACTACTCAGAACCGGCACTGCTCAAGAGAGGAGATGAGAGAGAGAGAGTTGAACTTTTAATAGTATTGCCCAACATGGTGGTAACAATACAAAAGCTAGGGAAATGTGGCTAGCATAGTGAAGTCTTATATACTACCTAACTAGATGTTTATTGACCAAACATTCTACTAAAGATAGTGTGGCCAAGTTCACTGTGAGACTGAGAAGACCAAGATAGCTGAGATCCCCAAAAACAGGAAAAAGAAAAGAAAAGAAAAGAAAAAGAAAAAGGAAAAGGAAAATAGGGTAGATGCTGAGAAGATAAGATGGAGTGCCTAGATGATTAGATGATTGTAAGATAAGATAAGATAAGAGATGAGAAAGAGAAAATAGAATAGGAATCATAACAACCACTGCTTAGATAAGATAAAGATATGTCTGGTCACTAAGTAGAGCAATGTGCTCTAGGTAGATCCTCAGACAGTGAGAGCAAGATGAGAGTAAGAGGAATACTTGTATTGAAAGCCTAAGGAATCCTAGGCAAATAGCTACTACTTATATACATAAGGTGGTAACTAGGAAGTGTTAAAATAGTGGGATGAAACAAGTAAGAGATACAGTGACTTCCAAAAGCGTTGCAATGTTTTGGTGATTTCAATTGAATGGTTAATAACAAATCTGA
>KZ302092.1:0-58698 GCA_002554575.1 Amanita thiersii Skay4041 | reverse complement strand
CTCCCCCCTTCCCCCTCCGCTTATACACCGGAAAACAGGAGCGAAGAAACTTACGGAGAAGTATCCATCTTGAGAAACAAAATGTCACGTCAGAGAGAGTTGAAGGGACAGTGTGCGTTGTGCGTTGTGCGTTGCCAAAACCAAACCCCGCCGTGTAAGGAATGTTTCGAACGGGGCGAGAAAGCGCCGCAAAAATGTCAAGTTGGGGGGGAGACAAATAGCCGTGTTGTGAGTTGTAAAACCGTGAAAAATAAATAAATAAATAATAATAAATCAGTACCCCCGGCGTAGGACTCTTACCTGCGTTTCCTGGCTTAGGGGACTCGACGCACCCGTGCCCCTCTGTACCCTGCCATGCCCACTTCCAGTACCGTTACCATACCCACCACCACCATTACCACCCTGATTCTGACCACCCCTACCCCCGCCCTCTCCAGGCGTCAAATAAGTAGACCACATCCGCTGCATCTCTGCGCCAACAGACAAACGATGATGAGAGAAGGAGAGAAAAGCTGGGGGGAGGGGGGGAGGGCGGGAATGCAATAAGGTGATGGTTGGTGGGGTGGGTATTTCCTTGATGGCGCTAAAACAGTTTTCTTTTAATACATGTCCCCTCCCTCCTCCTTTTGTTTGATTTTTTCCCATTGTCAACTTGGGACTGTAACCACCTAAAATCATCTCTTTCCAATCGGATCAAACCAATGTACACCTTTCCAAAGTTATACTCTTTACCCAGGAAGGGGGGAGACTAACTAGGAGTAACCAGTAGCAGCAAGTCTGAGATTAGATATGTGTGGTGGAATACAGGGGTAGGAGTACAATGGCGTTTCATACACCGAAAAAAAAAAAAAAAAAAAAAAAAAACCTTGGCCCTTCCCCTCCTTCACTTGCGCGCAAACGTGATCTACACAAATCATCAACACCAACACCCCGAGAGAGAGAGAGCCACCGCACCTTGATCTTATTCTCCCCATCCAACTTGTAATTATGCAACGCATCCTTCGCCACCGTCGCACTCCCTTCATCAAAATACTCCACAAACGCAATGTCCCGCTTCGTAGGGATAAGCCGCACCTCGTATAGATTCGGATACTGCGAAAACAAGCCAACGAGTTGGTCTTTGGTGACACTTTCGGGTAGGTTTTGTAAAAAGAGAATCTTGTTGGGTGGGAGGTACTCGTCTGGCATTTGGACGTTGGGGCGTTTGGTTGCTGGTAACGCGGATACGCCGTCCACTGTGTATGGGTGTAAAAAGTTAAATTAAGAGGGTAGGAATAGACAAGACGTACAGGCAGATGCCATCCGCTTGGCTTTGAACTTTTGTTTCAGAGGGTTCGTATACCTCGTTTGTCCTACCATCCCCCCCAATAAAAAAGTCAGACAATGATAAGAGTTGAAACGACACGACGACAACACGCACGTTTATGTTCCTCCCTGGCAGCTTTATGCGCACCAAACTGGTTTTCATCTTCCAGCGTCTTGACAACCGCGTCCGAGCGTGTCCTTGCAAATGATATTTGCTGTTCAGGGAGGGGGGGAGTGGATCCCTCGATAAGTTACAAAAAAAAAACAAACAATCAGGTTACCAGGACTCACCATAGGCTTATTATACAACGGAAACCTCTGAATATCCTTCATCGCCTTTTGCGCACTCTCCTTATCCGCAAACGACACAAACGCCTGTCCTCTCATCCTCAGATTTCCATGTGCGACCACGTCTAAAACTTCTCCGTACGACTTGAATAGACCTTTCAACGTCGCTTTCAACACTACACAGTAACCCCACCCCATCCCCCAAGTTATCAGCTCTCCTTCTTCTTCCCCTTTTTAGAGACCAAAAGAGAACACACAACGTACCACCAATCTTGATCTTCTCATTCAAATTCTGTATATACAACGTCTCACATACATTTTCCTCGTTCTCATCTTGCTCTTCGTCGTCCACCCCAGGCATTTCAGCGTCTATTCCCCGAAAAAAAAAAAATAATCAAATCAGCAATCCTCCACCTCCCACCTCTCCTTTTTTTTTTCGCACCTGGAACTGAGATTGCTGGTGGTGGTGGTGGTGGTGGTAGTACATCGGTGGGTGGTTGTAACAGGTTTTGTATACTGGCGGTTGGATCGGCGACTGGGGTGGGTTGGAGGATGTCCGGTGATGATTCCATTTATTGAGAAAATTTTTGAGGTGTTGTTGTTTGGTGGTGAGGATGGGATGGAGGAAAGTGGGGGAAACAATGATATGAAGATAGTAAGAGGGGGGGGGGGGGTAGGAAGGAGTATTTGGATGTGTTTGGTCGTTCTGGTTTATTAACTTTGGTGTGAATGTACAGTACATGTACATGTATGTAGCAAATGAACCCCTTATGCCAGTTTTTTTTATTTTTTTTTATTTTTGCATCCTAGTTACCCTATGGCTTTGTCAGGACGAGCACATGAAGCGGCCAATCTCCCCACGGCGCAGATATCATCAATGTCCCCTTCAGCTCGAATCCCAATCGTTGGTAAAATACGACCTGTCATGTGTACATGCGTGTCCAATATTGCAATTGGTATTTAGAAAGAAGAAGAAAGGATAGAAAAGGACGTTACGTTGTGATCAGTGCCCGTGATTAGACCTAGTGGACGTAAATCCGGGCTTTCTTTGGCCTAAACAAAAAGGATGAGTAGATATGTTAGTATATACTCTTAGGACCTACCTTTTTGCGGATGAGGTTGATTAGTTGAGTTGCAATGTGTTGACCCTGGTACGCGCGGTGTACCATCAGGAAGTTGACCCACCAGCAGTCACGTTTGAACTGCCAGAAAAAAAGAGGGGAGGGTGAGGTGGTTCATCAGTCAAATGGAGTGGAATGTACCGTTGGACCAAGTATCCGGGCAATGAACGATGGGAACTGGTGGCGGAACTGAGCGCAAGGCAGGGTAAGTGTGTATCGTGTGTATCAGATGCAAAACGCACGATCGTTTCGTAAGGATCCTTATTCGCTGCGGGTATCTTCCGTACGAATGCATCGTAACCGAGTGCTCTCTGCTCAGGCCTACAGTACCACTTTTGTCAGCCCAGGTCGACGCTAGCTTTGAATATATTCCACTCCACTGACGTGCTAAACATATCTTCCCCTGGGGGCATACATAACACGAAGCCAACCACCTCTCCTCCTCCTCCCCCTTGCCCATCACTACCATGTTCCTTGACGGCAAGGTAAAACTGACCCGCACGCTCGTCAAGACTCGTCGCCGCGCGGATCATACACTGCGCTATAACCGGCATGAGCGTGACTTCACCACCGCTAATGGTCATCCCAGATAGGTCATCCTTCATCAAGTCGGCGAAGAGAGAGGCTGCAGAATCAATTTGCGATTCTAAGTGCAGTGTGGGGGTCCCTAAGTCATTTTTTCCCCTTCTTTTCAGTGGTCGCTAAAAGGCTTTTACCTGTTGGGTTGGGTGCATGTATGAACTTGCAAGACATCTTTTTCAAGTTTTGCCAATGGAGGGTATTCTAAACGTCTCTTGTTTTGGGGCGGATAAGATGAGCCTGAGATTTTCTGACAAGTCTTTCTCAGGGTTCTGTAAGTCATTTTCCGAGTCGGGACGACAAAGGCCAGAGAGGGAAGGTGGATTTGAAAATAGATTTGTGTGTTTACGGTTTCCGTGCCAAGAAAGTCTCATGATGTTTTTTTTTTCTTGCTGGGTACCAGTAGTTACCTTGACCGTACCGCACCAGGACAGTAGGTCCACTCTTGAGTTTGCCAGGATATCGCTCCATCTTGAAGATCATTTACTTCCAAGCGGACAAGTGAGTACAACTTGAAGGGTAGTTGGGTTGATGCCGCTTCGGCACGGTGTCATTACGTAGTTTGAATTATCTTCCACGCTTTCCTTTTTTGGCACTCACTAAAAGGCTCTTTAACACCCGCGCCGAATTCAAGTCCTCGCTAATTCTTGAAATTTCCTCTTCTTCATTGTCTTGACGATACGAATCAACTCAAAGCATATCAGGTGAGCGACCTGTAATATGGTAAGGGCGCCGGCAGTGGGTGGAGCATGGACTCGGAAGGAGTTTGACCAAACTACGATACGTCTCGGATAAACCGCTGTCTCTTTTTTATTTGTGATTATTCGAGGTTTCGCTCTTTGATTTCGGGTGTTTTTAGGATTCTTTCACTTGGTAGGTTTGTATTGGCTGGCGTTCTTATGTCGTTCGATAATTGAAAGAGCGGATTCGACTTGGCCAAGTGGGCTGATGGTCATTCCAGCATACTCCATTCAATTCCGCGAATGTCACCAACAACCAGCGTCTCGTCTGACAAACCGGATCTTCATCACTACCACTACCAACTCTGAACACATCTCATCTACAAGCTGTGCGCGTAACACATGGAAGCGCTCCAACAATCCCTCAAAATCCGTTCGTCTTATTTCTTATTTTTCCTCCTTTCTTCAAGGCGATTTATCCTTTTTGTCTACCTCTCCACGATACGCCACCCCCCCAACTGCGTCCGAAATCAACTGAATCATCTTTCCCGCTAATCTCAGTTCTCCGGCCCACCTATCCACATATACCTTGCTGCAATAAACCTATTTGTAGCACCTCTTTCCACTTCACCTGCTGATAACATCTTTATCCCATCACATCAAACTCCACCACATCCTCATCACCCCCGCTCACGTGTCCCTCCCAAATTCAGCAATACTAGCCGATTTGCACGCAAAAGGACTGTTGGACTAAGGATCCTTTGCCAGCCTCGGTGTAACACCGAATAAAAGCGTACCAGTTGTCTCTGCTTGTGCGTCGAAAATTTCAAACTCGAGAAATGGGCGCAAGTTCGTGTCAAGGTGCTCTGTTGCCTTATGCATATCTACCATATGGGTTCATCTCCTGTAAACCCGGCAAATCTTGGGTGTCATGATCCTCACATTTCTATAAATATCACCCATTATTTTTCGCCGGTCACGGAGAAATTCTGTTAAACTTTTTTTTTTCTTTTTCAAAATCGGCTGGTTATCCGCGTTAAGTCTGACTGCTGTACTAGAAGCGTCACAATGTACGTGCATGCACGCGCGCGTGTACCTCTGCGTGCCTCAAATACGCTCATCTGGCGTTGCATCGATCTGTCCCATCTCGTCATCTCAGCTAGGTGGCACCACACACCATATGAGTGTTCGTACCGTTTGGCTTTAGTAAGACCGACCTTATGACTTGACACTTTTTTGTCTTGATCTCTGTCTCTCTGTTCTTTTTTGGGTGTGGGGGGTGGAGGGAAGGTAGGGGGGGCCTGATTGCTTTGCTGTCAGGTACTGACATGGCGGATGTACGGAGATGGAGGTGATGAGTTGGACAACAAACATGTTGTAAGCTTCTCTCCCTTTTTTTTTGGATTTCCTCTTTTCTTCTTTGTTTTCGGGATATTCGGAGGAGGGTAGTTGGGCGAAGTACATAAACCCCTGCCCTACTTGCACATGTTGAACAAGCGAGGAGAGACAGAAAACGCGTACCCCCCCCTACTTCCCCATCCACTTCCACTCACCAAGGTCCCCCCCCCCTTCCTCTAAAAAGAAATAAGCATGTTGCTTTCCTTCCTCTCTATACTCACTCTATTCAGCGCGTCTTTGCCCGTGCTCGGGGTGCCTACGCCACTACGAGACGTGACAAAGTACAACGGTGAAACGACCGGGAGGTACATTGTCCGGGTGAAGGATGGAGTGTCGAAAGCCGATTTGGTAGGCCAGGTTCGGGCCAACGCGTCGGTGACGCATGAGTGGGGTATTGTTAATGGCTTTGTTGGTGAGTGTGTTTTTTTTGGTTTCATTTTGAAAAGGGAGAAGGTTAATTGGAATGTGGGCTAGGCCATTTGGATGAGCACACGCTGAATACGCTTCGCGCGCATGAAGATGTCGTGTCTATCTCGGAAGATGGTATTGCGCATATTACTACGTCTGAGTAAGTGAGGCTTAGATATGCCTTACTGGATGCACGTTGAGGGTCCTATTTATTTTGTGCAGGACCAACGCGCCGTGGGGTCTCCAACGTATAAGCCAAATTCCGAAACTGAGCACAACTAATACAGAGTAAGCGTCAAGTGTTGAAATGAAATCTTTTTTTTCTGACCTAGTTCTTTCTTTGCTGGCCAGTACCCTTACATTCAATTACACGTATACCGCGACTGGATCAGGTGTGGATATTTATATTGTTGGTGAGTGTCGCGTTTCTTTGTATTCGTCTACTGGCCAAATCAGACTGATGCGGTTCTTGTAAAGATACCGGGATCTTTGTTGAACATGTACGTCGCCAAGGTTTTTTATTCATCTTCCGTGGCTGAGAGCATAACAGAGCGAGTTCAACGGCCGAGCAAAGTGGGGTATGGCTGTGGGGAGCTTCGCGTAAGTTTGTTATCCAGCCCCGTTGTACGCATTGCTCAAGTTGCAAAATGTCTATCAGGATGGTAGATGGGAACGGCCACGGTACGCACTGCGCGTAAGTCAGCTCCGTTGGCTCCCCTTGTGCGTTTTAATATTTATTAATGCTCTGTCGATCAGGGGTGTCGCTGCTGGAACGCAGTATGGCGTTGCCAAGGTATGGTTTTTGTCCATTGCTCTGGCCATCGATGAGTACCCGCCAACATGCTTTCCATAACAGCAAGCGAGCCTGATTGCTGTAAAAGCGATGAGCGATACAGGGTGAGAGTGCTCTCCCACTCTCCTTATTATGAGTTTGTCTCTTACGTTATACTTTGACAGGTCGGGTGCTATTAGCGATATGTGAGTGTAGACTTCTTTGCTTGGTAAAGGTTTGAGGACCTATCCTGCGATTAGTATCACGGGTATGGACTGGGTGTTGACCCAGGTACAGTCGACGAAGCGACCTTCGATTGTGTCTATGTCCCTGGTTGGGGGTCTGGCTCTGGACTTGGACGCTGCAGTTAAATCTGTAAGTCTATCAGATTGCATACAAACCATGGCCTAACTGGGAACACGTGAAAAAACGACAGCTTACCGATGCTGGGATCCACGTCGCAGTACGTCCATAAATTCAAACCTGCCTGCATTGGGTTCTGACCTCTTACATCAACCAAGGTTGCTGCAGGCAATAACGACAACTATGCTGACTTTTTGTCTCCCGCACGAGCCCCATCCGCAATCACAGTCGGAGCCATGTCCATTGAGGACGCGAAAGCTGATTTTTCAAATTATGGAAACGTGCTCGATGTATTTGCCCCGGGCGTGAATGTTATCAGTGCTTGGATTGGCTCGACAGATGTAAGCTTTTCTAGAGCCTTTTTCTGTCAGTAGGGAATGCTAAGTAACAATTGTTTAGGCTACGCTCGAGGCTTCTGGGACATCGATGGTATGTGACTATTCGCTTGGTTTTCGGTGACATGAACCGGAATCTCTTGATATGTCTAGGCAACACCTCATGTTGCTGGGTTAATGGCGTACCTCATCAGTCGGGATAAGAATGTGTCACCTTCGACTATGAGTACCAAAATTGCATCTTCAGCCGTACAAGGAGCACTTACGGGTATTCGTAAGTCATGTCATCTGCGATAACCAACTTTTACTGATGATATATATGCAGCTTCGGGTACACCCAACTTGATTGCGCAGATTGGGCACTGATTTTCATGAGTCGCGAAGCCGCGTTGTTGTTGTAGGATAGTGTAGTTGTTAAAACGATTTGTACTGGTGCTTGCTTATGTGATATGTAATTTTAGTGTAATATTATTTGTTGAATTGGATGAACTGAAATGACGTGTTGTGGCTGCTCGTGCAAAAGCGTAATTTCGCTTGAGAACCTGAATTGGAAAAAGAAATTACCGTGAAGAGCCGTTGGGTAAAGTTTTGAAGAATGCTTCCAAATTTCAGGGGTGTACACCTTGAGTTTGGCAAAGAATACTTGGTGAGACAAGAATACTTGAACCTGAAATATCGTGTCTCTATCTCGACCTTGAATTATTTCTGTCGGATTTACAGGACCCTTCTCCTTGTCACCCCAACATAGCCCAAAGAGGCGAAGTGGCACAACGGCGCTTTCGGGCCTTGCTGGTGTTTCTCCTATCTCCTTTAAACCCCGGTCCTGAAGAGAGGAGTGGAAAAATTGTTGTTTATTTCCGAAATCATGTTCAGGAACGTAACATTAATGGATATTCTTCAGATGAGTACGGGGAAAGATAAGTATAGTATGGTTCCTGATGACGGCGTGGTCATCCTGCGTGGCAAGGGGGCTGGAGGGTGCCTGTAGGTGATATGTTGCTGGTTTTTGCTGACTTATTGATTGGCCAGCGGAGAGGACTTACCATTAAGTTAGCAGTAAAGGTATTTCACGAAGGGAGTCACACAGTAAGGAAGCCATTTTTGGAGTTTGTGGGTTAATTTAGAAATGCAGTAGTAGTGGGCATGGTTGTTCACATTTCTGGTCAACAAACGCCACAAGCCCTCTCCTACTTTTTCCGACATGCACTATTGTTCACCCCTTGCTTAATCCATTTCGATTTCATTTTTCCATAATCTTGCTGTAAACACACCATTATCTGTGGAAAAGAAAAGGGTTGCTTTGCCAGTGCAGGTTGAATTTTGAAGAAAAGATTTAGATTGAGGTACCCAAATAGAAACAAACAATCTTGTTTTCCAAACGACGTGACTTCAGTTGAACACCATCTCTTCAGACAAAAGCGGCCAATTACCTACAACGCCTTCGTACTCTGAACCTTGGCTGCTCGTGTATCCCCCCTCTACAACTTCTCCATGATATCGGTGTAGCAACGGATAAATTAATGAGTGCTACGTCTACATTGATGATCAGGGGATCCAAAATACCCCATCTGCTGATGAAATGCCGATATTACGGAGGTTTTCGTTCTGCGCTACAACAAGGATGTTATTCTAAAGGGTGCCTACTCCATCTTTCGGTGCGGGAGCTGATCAAGGCACGTGGAGCTTTTATAACTATGGCATCCATAGTCTGCCGTGTCCAGGCGTGCTTCAACGTGATAGGTTTCCAGATATTGTTTTACCCCCATTCTGAATTGCAGCTAGCGTCAGTTTTGTCTTGCCTTGTGGGCCTCCTGATGACTTCCAGCCACTTTTAGCTGTGGCCTTGCGTCATAGTACAGTACATTGTTCACTGAGCTCCGCAACTTTCGGGTTATGATTGGTTTCGGTCCCGCAAAAGCTATCATGGGGGGCTGAATTCGAAAACGAACAAGGAATAGTGGATTCAGCTCTTTATGGTTTGACGAGTCCTGAGTTTGACTGGAGCTTAATAATGACGTGATTACTCACTGCGTTATCGCTCCTGATGGAAAAAGGAAATTGATCCAACACGCTCAAATCGGAACATACGACCGCCTGCTCGACGGGGGCTGATCACGTTACGATGATAATCAAGGACGCCTACATAATTAGAACTCGAGTGGATCAGTTAAGCAGAGCGGACTTTGTGTGCTCGGCCGTTAATGTGAAAAGCACAATATCCGTTTGTGGAGGCAATAACAGTTTCTAAGATTGTCTCTCACCCTTGGTATTTTTGTTCTGCCATGCCTTCATCACCCGTGATGGCCCCACTTACTGAGCTGGCTTCTGATCCTATTGGCTGCACGGACCTCTGGTAACTACTAATCCACCGGCATTGTAATGTGCTACATCACCAGATAAAAGTACCTATACTTCGGCAAAAAGCACCAACATCGCTGCTGACCACTCCAATCCACCTTCGGCTTTATAACCGATAATAGGGGGAACATATGCAATCCATCTTGTTCTAGATCACAAAACACATATCTGGTTTGTGGCAACAAGTCGTATGGTACATTTGCCCTATCCATCAGACGATTCGCCGTTTTCGGAGAAACGAACGTTAGTTCCTAGCTTATGATCAGTTGTACCACGCTGAACAATGGTAGGAGGTGGGGTGAGCTACCTTGTAATGTCGTTGACCCATGACTTACTCTCTTCATGTCAAGATAGTCAACGACAGTATAAATATGTGGAGGAGCTGCTGTAAGTCATTTCAAGTTCCTTACTTCAGTGGATTTACGAAAGTGTTCAGCTTCACAACATGCGTTTCTCTGTCTTTGCGCTTCTTGCTCTCTTCGCAGCCCCTGGCATAGCAGGACCAACGCCGCTCCGTGATGTCCTAAAATACAGTGGCTCTACCACTGGAAAATATCTTGTCAAATTGAAGAGCACCGCTTCTAAGGCGGCTCTCATTAATCAAATAAGGGCCAATGCAACAATCACGCATGATTGGACGCTTCTTAATGGCTTCGCTGGTACGCGTGTTCAGGGACTCACTTTGTAAACTTGTGACTTATCGGTTTTTTTTTTGGGGTAATAGGTCACCTTGACGAACATTCGCTCAATATTCTACGGGCTTCTGATGACGTAGAACGGATTTCAGAGGATGGCATCATGCACACTATGACAGTGCAGTACGTCCCATTCTTGCTTTTTATTCGGTGATAGTTGATGTTTTGATTCTAGGACTGACGCAACATGGGGCCTTCAGCGTATCAGCAACTCTGCTCCGATACCCTCTACAGATCCTAGGTAGGGGGGACTTTGATTTGTCTCAACGTTTCTTGACCGAGGGAACTGGTAGTGCTCTAACCTACGACTATACATACACTGCAACAGGTTCAGGTGTTGACATTTATATCGTTGGTGCGTCCCTTTATAATGATTTTTTTTATTTGGCTAAGCTGACGTTTTATTCTTTTTAGATACGGGTAAGTAAAGCATTGTGTGTTCAAGGTTCTGACAAGTTGATGCGTGCTTCTTCAGGCATCTTCATTCAGCACGTACGTTACTTTAGCGAATATCTTGTGTTATCTCATCCTCTACGCAGACACAATTCGGTGGGCGTGCAAGATGGGGAACTGCTGTTGGCTCATACAAGTCAGTATTGATATTCTCTCTTTTGCGGAATGATTAACATCTCCTCAATTAGTCAATCCGATGGTAATGGCCATGGAACTCACTGCGCGTAAGGAACAAATGTTATTCATCACTTTTATCTATTCAATGTCGAATAGTGGTATTGCGGCTGGTTCGCAATTTGGTGTCGCCAAGGTATGAGCTGTTAGTAATGTTGTTGGTGACTGGTTGAGAATGTTTCTCTAGCAAGCAAGTTTAATTGCAGTCAAGGTCTTGAGTGATCTTGGGTACGTATAAATTTGAAGGGTTACCTGTGATTGTTTATTGATACCACATTAGAACCGGTTCGATCGCTGATATGTAAGTTGGGGATTGTGAACAAACAGGTCAAAAACTGAACATTGCATAGCGTCACCGGATTGGATTGGGTACAATCTCAAGTTCAATCATCTGGACGCCCATCCGTAGTGTCAATGTCCCTTGGTGGTGGCCTTTCCCTAACGCTCAATGATGCCGTCGCATCCGTTAGTTAATCACCAGTCCAGAATAGGACATTTTACTAACGTCCTATCCATAGCTCACGGGCTCTGGTATCCACGTTGCTGTCAGTATTAGCGTACACCCGTTATTTGATTCCGTGACTTATCTACATTTGCTTTAGGTCGCGGCTGGCAACTCAAACGTTGACTGCGACTTTACTTCTCCCGCCAGTGAACCAACTGCTATCACTGTTGGTGCAACGCAAATCGATGACTATAGGGCGGGTTTCTCCAACTATGGCAGATTCCTTGATGTTTTTGCAGCCGGAAACTATGTCATCAGCTCGTTTATTGGCAGCACTACCGTAAGTGGGCTCTTTCGCTAGTTAGTCAGCTGGGGCACTGAAATCGGCCATTTGTGTCCAGGCCACGAAGCCATTGAGTGGAACTTCCATGGTGAGTGACATTCTAGTGGTCAATTTTATCGCACGACATTCTGACATTCTGACACTTTGTGATTAGGCGACACCCCACGTTGCTGGTATGATCGCATACATCATTAGCCGTGACGGAAATAGCTCCCCTGCTGACATGAGCAGCAAAATCGCTGCGCAGGCTCTTAAAAATGCCCTCAGTGACGTCCGTGCGTATATCTTGTCCTTGACATACCTTCTGAAAGAGTGTATCAATTGATTCTGAACCCACAGCGGACGGAACCGTCAATTACTTGGCCCAAATTGGAAGATAAACAGGTTGTTCCTTTTTAGTCATATGTTTATATCTATTTGTATGGTGTGTGTGGGAGTGGTTTTTGGGAAAATTAATCACTCGTGTAATTTAGTACTTTTGGATGCGGGTGTACATACTTTGGCTACTTTTTCGAATTTCACGATTCTAATGTGGTTTAATTTATGAGAATTTTGGAGTACAAGAACTCTACTGATTAAGAAGGTTATTCCTCAGTGGCGGGTATGATATGCTTCCAAGTTCTTTGTGCTAACTCCTAAGTGGTGATGAGAAGAAATGAAAACCATATGACCTTTATCGAAGTATACCTTTTCGTAAGTACGTCTTTCCCACTTGTATAATGCGACTTTAACCTCTGGGATTTGGACGAGACTTCACATTTTTATTGTGGTGCCAGTGGGGTGAACCTGTCGTGGTCACAGAATATTCACTCACACTCTATCGAAGCATTTACAATAGGGATGTCACATACCATACTGACTCGTCCCAGTCCCAGAGTTGGAGGCGGTATCGTTAGTTGTATTAATGGAGTCGTAGTCAGTGGCGTTGTGTGTGGTGCTACTAATATTCTTTGAGTAGTTGCCCGTGATCTCGTTCATCTCGCAATCGTTCACCTTGAAGCGTTTGGCGCCTGAGAAGAAGAACATGAGCTCGGGGAATTGGAACGTCTCAGGCTAAATTGGGCAAGGTCTGTACGCTGCAAGCAAGAACTGCTAGTTTGCGGGATACGATGGATTTTACTGGGGGTTGCCAGTGCCTGTTGTGCTAGTCGTTCCTCGCGTCCCTCCTAAATAATTTTTTTGAATCCCTCAACCAATCTCGAAGTGCGTTTATCGAAAAGTTTGGCAGGACATGAACTTCGAGAGCCAAAGCTTTGCCAGGAGCTGGGCCTTGGGGGAAGGAATTACCAGTGGGAATCGCACACGTGGTGTTGGGATCCGCTATCACCTCGAGGGAGATAATGACGGAGTTTGATCTGTGAAATGGGTGGAAGTTGGTTCTCAAACAGGGGGGCACAGAATTTCAGCATGATTAGTACAGTCGGTGTACGTTGAGTGGTGTGTGTAAGATGGAAGCAGTCGAATAGGGGTTTGGATCACAACGTTATTTACTTTCGAGCGATGAATTTGGATGCCGTACAAAGCACGATCTAGTGGGCTGCGTAGACCTTTTGCGTCCGCTCTCCAAATGATGTTACATGGTAATATCCGACAAGGCAGAAAGTGGGAGGTTCTTCCAAGTGCATAAAGCTACTCCGGATGTAGAAGTAATGGTTTAGCGCCCAACCGGTATCCAAGGTTTCTTTGTTTCTTGGAAGGAAATAGATCACCGACAGAACGTGTCCGCCGGACAGGGCAACTTGTATTCCAAAAGTACAAGGTTCAAGGTTGTTATGATACTAGCCGCTACAAAGCATGAATGAATCGAAATGATCCCTGATATCAAAGTCCATCATTAAACTCAATGTTCGATCTTGCAACAGGGAATAGCAGTGTTCGCCGAGGTTCTAAGCAATCTTCCTAGGAAACATCATACCGAATTACTGGCAACCATATTGAAGGTAACGGCGATGACAAGACAGTGCGAGTATCCTTAATGAGGAACACATCACTTTCATATCTAGGATATCTGATGATGATAGATATAGAATGATGGACTGTGGCGACATGATTCAGTCAAGCTTTGAGAGCAGTGGCACGAGAGTCAGGACAGATGCCATCGATGCCATTCCCCAGCCATTATAGGCTATAGATATCATTCGGGTCTGATCCGACTCGGACTATTTGACGGCACAAAGGATGGATTTGTTGAGGAAAGGGGGAAGGTCTGTACGTTGAATAAGATACTGTCTGTCAATCAAGTGCCGTCCCAGTGATCATTATGAGCATCATGTCCCAAAATGTGCGCCTTTGGCTCATAACTTGGAGGGATAATGGCCGGGATAGCGTCCAAGTCGGGGCTCTCGGTCACGCACTCCCAGCCAGACGTGTTTCATGGTCACACTCCTTGTTGGGCACACACTGGCATGTCACTTTCCACCATCACTATCGTCAGGTCCTCCACGGCATTTCGCTCAGTGCTATTCTGGTAAGCTGCCAGGAGGCGTGGGTGACATAGACCAAACTTCGCATGAAATCGCACTAGAAGCTATGTCCAGTTGTACAATTGTCAGCAACCACGATACTGTATTCTCACCAGTAGTACGGTAGAATTGATGTCAACCAAATGAGAGCTGCCCCGACTCACCCACCATGTAATCATGTTTTGTTCACTATCCACAGATTTGGGTTAGTACATTAGTAAATTATCAATACCTTTTACAATACACAAATCTGGGGTGTCTAGAGTACACGCGTTAGGATTATACACTGCCCATAGCTATATACCAGGTCAAGGAGGGTATCCACAATAGCCCGAGGGGAACGCAGTGTGTCTTGGACTTCCGCTCAGCAGACGATAAATAAGCGAAACTCAGGAAACTCATTTCCTGTCTTCCACATCTGTTTCAGAGAGAGGCTCTGGTATCTCCGTGTCATATTGAATGCTCTTTTCCACGTTGATTTGGACATGTTGCAACTGAATGTCAGAACCTTCTGAATAAGTGTGTTTCTGCTGATGTGTTGTGAGTCAACTGTTGACTATTTATATCAAGTAAATTACTTACGAAGCTCTCGATTTGGAATCCGCGAATACCGCTTCTCCGTCGGTTCCCACTCATACTAGGACTTGAAGATGGAACTGCATTGTGAGCATGTACACCCACAGAGTTGGCGTGCGCACGGCGGAGCTCATGTCGTGTGTTCAAGCTTGATATAATGGCATTAAGGTGGAATCAATATATCAATATTAAAGTACTCACGAGGCAAGCAGGGAGTTTGCGTATACTTGTGATAATTACCGTAAGCACATGAAATGAAAGGTAAAACACCACTTACGTTTACCAATCACAAAATGTAGCCCCAAAAAGACTAGATTGTTGTGCATCGTCAGCCACTGCAATGCAATCAACACCGGATACTGTACAGTAACGAATATGAAACGTACGCATATCATGGAGATAACCGTTGCGAAACTGGAAACAAGCGTTCATTTTCCATTCTTTGAACAAAGATAGATAGGTACCATGTCAAAGAGCCGAGTTCGAATGTATACAAGATCAGCGAGTCAATAACGTTAGTGAGGCTGGATGCGAGGAGTAATTTAGTTAATAGAATTTTGTGGAGAGTAATAGAGCATGTGTTCACACCTGAGTGAATCAGAACGACTTCTCCATAACAAGATGAATAAAGATAATGTGATTTCGATGTCTACTGCGGAGGAGAGGGCAAGGCCAAGCGAGAAGAGCCACTAGATGCGATAAGGTAGCCATTACTATCCACCCAGTATTGTGGAGAGATGGAATAAGAACACACCCTGAATTGTGTCTTGAACACAGTGAAAGAGCCAATACGGATCCTAAACTAGACTTGAATACCACCGAATTCGCCACCGACTTTTTGCTTACATTTCACCAGTCGTTGCTACAGCCCATAAGAAAACTTCAGCATCATCCCTAACACACGGCAACCGAGCACTTACCACAAGCGGAGCCTTTAGAACATTGGAACCGATGTCAGAAGGGAGTATTTTTAGTCATGTGATGCATCATTTCTTACATAGACGGCATATGGCGAGAACAAGCTTGTGAACAAATTTGAATCAGTATTCAAATTTCGAGCTTCCATTAGGAGTGACTGGGAAATACTACTTACAACAGGCATGGTCATCCAATAATTTCTTTTGCTCACTGTGGGAACGCACGAGTCAAAATAGTGCGTAAGCGGAAAAACAGACGTCTGTAACCCACAAAGGAATATCCGAAGCGCATAATAGCTTGAAGATGGAACACGAATCGCATAGTCAACGTCAGCAATTGTAAACGACCTCCAATAGCTGCCTCGGACTTACAAGTGAACGAGAAGAGTAAGGACTGCGGGAAACACGATTGACAACTATGCCGTAATGACAGCTTTTTGTCAGCACGCCCATCATAATTCAAATGAAAACTGCTCGCGTACTGCAATGGATCTTATCGCCACGAGGTCAGGGTGAATCCTTTTCCATAGAGTGGAGCAACCAATATACGCACAAAGGAATGGTATCGATTTTGCTTCTGTCGCCGAAAGAGTCGATGAGATAGGACCACATTCCGACCCAAATGAGAGCGGTGTGGACGGTATCGAGGGCCCTAGAGGGTCATTGAGATTTCAGAGTCCTGCTGTGTTAAAGATTACGAAGCAGGACGGACCACACTAGTGTAACCTGGGGGAACATAAGCAAATGGCGATATGATGGGACTAGAGAAACGTACCAGCAATTTACTTGAGTTCGAGTCATTTGGGTATAGCTTGAAGTATACAATAGATTGGACGGTAGAAACACCATAGAGTCTGCCCAGGAAGATGACCTTTGTATGCCCAGAGGTTATAGAAGCAAAACATACAGTGAAGCAAAGAAGGCCCCAATTAGCAGTGCTCCATATGTTTTCGGGACATTGACCAGATCCATTGTCGTTGGAAGGCTGCGTAATGGTAGTGAGGAAGGAGGAAAAAGACTGGGGGACAGTCTGATTTTGGGCGTCCGGGGAAATTACGGTTAGTCCTTTGGTGAGGTTATATATTCGGATCCGGTTGCGATTTCAGTTTTGACCGACAGCTGGGAGGGTCGCACTAGTAGTACATCTGGAATCGAGAGACAATCTCTTATGAGACACTTCAAAGTTCACAGCATTCGTGCAGGTGATAGACATCAGTGCCGATTTGTGGACCTGGATTGTGTATATTTTATAATTAGCGTGCCGGGGGAAGATCAAAGAAGGATCCGATTCAGCATGATTGTGTTTCCATTCTGCTGGTGTCCCCCAGATAGACAATGGGTAGGGACTTGACTTCATGCAATTACCTGCTGTTTTTGCAAGGGTTGATACGTCTCTGAGGGTCCACTTGCTGTTCAGGCTGCAAAAACGAGGTGGCCAGC
This sequence comes from Amanita thiersii Skay4041, assembly GCA_002554575.1. Lineage (NCBI taxonomy): Eukaryota > Fungi > Basidiomycota > Agaricomycetes > Agaricales > Amanitaceae > Amanita > Amanita thiersii. Next base: position 41,586 of record KZ302092.1, on the reverse strand, counting down.
GTTTCGGTCGCCGCGTAGCCGTGAAGAGCGGATAGTGTTCTCGAACAGGACAGATGGTGGCGTATGGAAAATTTGATGAGCCTGGAAAAGCGTGACCGAAAATTGCTTATTGAGGCAAACATGTATAAATTTTTTGAATTCACATTAGTGGGCAAAATGACAGTTGCTCCGAGAGAACTCACATGGAAAGTGAGAAAATAAGAACATATCAGCGGGGCTGAGCGCATGCACGGAATTAGTTCTATTCAAAAGTAATGAATAGTCGCTGTCAGCATTCAGCATCTACATCCAGGAGACTGGTGATGCGGGTCATCGAATCAAACTAGGTTGATGCAGGGGGGTGCTGAGGATAGGAATCAACACCCTGTATAGCAGCCGTTTGTGTACCTGTTCAAGAGGGACTGCCATCATGTGCATGGTATAACGGTGCCAGTTTGACTGAAACCGGGGTGTGGTATCTTTAGTCACCCAATCACTGAATTGGAGGGAAGTCTCTTTTAGGTATAGCTCCATTCGCAGAGCTAGTTGTCGGTATAAGACATTTTAAGATGCCGACCGATTGTCAATTCAAAACCATGCAAAAAAAGAGACATGATAAACTTATTGGGCATATGACAGGAAAAACTAGAAGAGCACTTGAACTTCTTTGATGGATGGTAGCGAATTGGAGCCTAAATAAGACCAAAAGCAACACATTAACGGCCGAGTTTTTCCCCTCTTGTTGAGAGTATTACCATGAGTTGCTGTTCTCGGCGGGAAATTCCCATCTCAAATGTTAGGAGGTGCACGACTGCCACTGGCAGCGTCAGAGATGGTGAGTTACACCGTGACTGAGCCGTGACTAAGTTGTGACTATCTTGGCGTGACAATGTCGCGTCTTGTCACGTCACGCACGCGACGTTTATTGCTCGACTTCTCATTATGCAGGCCGGTATTCAAGACGATAACCCGCGTCCTTTGAAGAGACAGTGTCTAGAAGACGCGTCGACGTCGAGCACATGCACAGAAGAAAGTCAGGAATTCAAGCCAATCCCTCCATCAGTGCTGCTGCTTGCCTTGCCTTCTCTGCTCATTCACCCACCAACTCATCGAAACCATGAAACATCTTTACAATTATCACTAGCTGCTCTGAAGAAATGCTTGGACACAGGGGATATAGATGGGGACCTGGAATGCTGCGCCTGGACTGCCATTGCAGAAGTTGGAATGATCAGTGGCATGCACGATCCCAGAATCAAGAATGAGGTTGAGAAGGCGGTGGGAAAAGCAGTAAGTCTGATATCATGCATATATATCCTCTTTACTGACGCATATACTAGCTCTTGATAGCACAGAAGGTATAATTCCTCCTTCAACGTGTTTTCCCTCGCTCACCTATAACTCAGCTTCCATCGTTACGCCACTACAGATCTCATTTATCACTATTATCCGGAAAGATAGCGTTCCAGCATCAGGATAATGCCAAGCATGCGATACAGATCACTCGCCGCCTAATTAACTCGTATCTCCCTTCTGAACCACTACACGTCGTATACGCTGCCCACCTTTCCTATATCTCTTTCAGTGAGAATGAGAACCTGTCCAAACTCCTGGATGCGATCCAAGACCTTCAGAACTTAGCAACGAAGAACAAGCATGATGACGTGGTACATCTAGCACGGGTAATACGCCTACGCGCCCTGACAAAGGAAGGTGAATGCCAGGGTGCCGGGGAAGCCCTTAGTGATGCGGAACAAGCAACCGGATTGAATCTCGACAACGAAGTTTCGCAAGCACCACTTGACGTTGATGTATCACCTGTGATTACAACTCTGAGACTGCATATACTCGTTATGGGTGTAGTATACTTCACATATGCCGGTGATTCGGCGAAGGCGGCATCAAGGCTTACCAGGCTACACGAACTTCTCGACAAGCGTAGTTTGGATAGTCTTGGTGCCACTGGTGTGGTTGAAGTGCGTTAGTTCATTCTTTCTGCACAATCTGGACTAAAGTAGGTATCGTGTAGTTCCCCTTATCCGGACACAAACCTTTATTTGTGCAGATGACGCATCCACGTGTGCTATACCTTCTAGCCTTCCTCGTGAGTAGTACATCAAAGCGCAACCCGGTTGGCCGTAAGCCAAAACGGAAAGTTTTTGCCAACGAAGGGCTTAGCATTATTGAACGTGAACTCTGTAAAGAGATAGCTAGTAAGCGTCCCAAACTCCACATTCAGGTAAACTGGTCTAACTTTTGTTGTAAGTTCCACAGTGGGCTTCACAGTCAGAAGCAGAAGAATTATATGCTAGATTACACAAAATCAAGGCTGACCTGCTATGCGAACTCGTTGCTGTCAGTTGTCCCTTTCTCATCCCATATTCACTGGATGTTGATGCATATATTTATAGAACTCTATATGTCGAAGCGAATTCGATGATGCAGAACGAGTACGTACTCTCATACCACTAGAATCCTTGGCTGATATTCTTTTTAACTATAGAATTTAAATCTTCTCATTGCACATACACGAAGTACATCGTTATTTCCCGCATTTGCTGCCCGTATATCATTACATCATGCACATCTGGCACATGCACTAAGCCAAACAGAACGGGCTCTTCAGTGCTACCGCGTCGCCGCCCACCTCAGCCGCCCACGGTATGGCGATTATCCCTTTCAAGACGATGGCTTTATAAGCACGCCTACAAAGCGTACGCCGATCAAGAGGCCATTTACTACACCCAAAAAACGTGGAACCTCTACACTAAAGAAGAGAGCAGGCGCTTCGGCAACCAAGAAAAGGGGACCAGCAAAATGGAAGGAAAAGGAACCTGAAGAGGATGATGATTTGTATCCCGAGGATAGATGGGTACATGCTGCTGCGCGCGCTGGAGAAATCTGGATTAGATTGGGCATGTTCCGGCAAGGGGCAAGTAACGAAAGACCGGCTGATTCCGCTGGTGACTTGTCAACGGATGAATTCGAAGAGTTATGTCACGAAGGCAGTGCTGTTGCTCGGCAGTGCGAAGGCCTAGGCGGCACGCTGAAAGCCATCGGGGAAGTTCTAAAGGCATGTCTCACCAGCGAAGTTTTGAAAGCCAAGTAAGTATACGTAAATTGAATTATCATCGGTGTCCATGTTACAAGTTATTAACACATTCAACAGGGGACACTTGCGCCGAGCCCTTGACTTGACATCTTTAGCGCAGGACAACCATCTCCGGGCGTTGGTTATTGCGCTCACGTCTTCTCACTACTTCCACACCGCCAGAGACCATGCTGGGAATATGCTCACCACGTGCGAACAGTTGGTTGCCGGCCTGGGCGCTCAACCGCGGCTTACTTCCTCTCGTCCGCCAAGTACTAATGGCAAGAGAGAAACTACAGCGAGGCCACCTCTCGTAGACACCGATAACGCCAATCGGCAGGTCATGGCGGGAAGGAATGGAGAGCAGAGCGTCATTACACCAAAGCCAGGCAACAAGCGAAAGGCTAGTGACATAGAAGGGGAGAACTGCACCCTTGACAAACGCCCGTCAGTGAGAAAGGAAGAACGTTCTGATGCTGTTGCTGGTGACTCGAGTCCATCTAACCCTAAGAAAAATGATGGTGTAGGTAATGCACATTTGCGTTTATGGATTGGTGAACGGTTCTTAGGTGAGATTCCTTGATTGGGCACAAACGCTGCTGATTATTTGCCGGCATAGAGTTGAGCCGATGGGCTAGTGATGAGATGAAGGTGGAAAAGCAAGAAGCGATCAACCGACAACTTCGAGAAGCAGTCCGGGCTGTTGAGCAACGGGTTTCAACACTTTAGCACATGCAATCCTTACTGTACTTGCTCACCTTGTAACACGACTCGACATCCCTTGTTCTATCCCGGGTCCATCATCCCACAATAGCACGTTTCGCGTTCGGATAATCTCAAACAAGCACTTGCTATACATCACCAAACCGCCCTTTCTACTTTGGTCTACTTGCTCATTTGGCACGAAACCCAATCAGCCCTTTTTTAACATCAGCCTGCCCGCGGTATGAATGAGCGCATTACAGAATTGACTATTCAGTTTTCTTAGCCTTGGCGTTCAGGGGAGTGGAGGAAAGGAGAGGGGTGGTAAAAGGGGGTGGTTGGTTAGCCACAAGTTTTTAACCATTTACAGCATAGGGAAGTTCATATCAATAGATAACAGGTAGACGCAGGCCAAGGGTGCCAATAGCTATGGACACCGAGTCCTGGTGATCATTAAACTAATGGAAACTTGTCACGAGCGTCGGATTTTGAGCGCTCCATTGTTCAGCTCTTGTTTATCTTATACGTCATCAAGCAGACCATTAATTCAAAGTTTGCATTACATTATATTGAAAAGGGCGGGAGAGGTGGGGGAGAACGTGACAGTGAATTTTCCTCTTATGGTGAACAATGGCGTCCAGGGTGGGTTGTGATGTGTTTTATCTGTAGCCATAAACCCAATAGGCAAAAAAACATGATTAGGAAATACGGGGTTCAGTACTTTCCGGTTGAGTAGCAGATGGACCCGTACTGTATAATTCGTACAATGGTGTTGTGTTGGTCCTGAGGGTGTTTTCTTTTCGAAGACAATTGGCCAAGCCCATACGTTCACATTTGCTTCATGGATTATCTCCGAAATGGAAATGAAATGGAGAAGGAGAAAAAAAAAAAACTGATGCCTGCAGGCAAGGAGTTGATAATCTCTGCCTCCTTTACCGCATATAGATATTCGAAATGAAGAACAAAACAATGATGGATTGTGCTTCTGGGCTTCTCGTTTTCATTTTTTTTGGTGCACTACAGAAGGATTTGCCCAATGGGTTCCTTCTTGAACCAGAACCCAAGTGCACTATTTGACATAGCGACGCGAGAAAAGTGATATAACACCAAGAGATTTAGGAGGGGGGGTGGTTACAGTTGTTGGTCCAGCGATCGAGTAATCTCATTGCCAGCATAGTACCGCAGGTAATCGATATCGTAAATGTCATCTTGAGAATCCCCATACAGCGTTGACAACCGTGTCTAGCTGGAAACAGTTGTGACCTAATATGATAGTCATCTTAGCGCATAGGAGACCTTGTAAACAACAGGAACAGGCCGTTAGAATTGCCCATTCGAGGTTCACCACCAATAGAGGACGCCTGGGACTCCCGATTTTGAAACCTATGTCTGCCAGTGGACAATATAACCATTTCTAGGAGGACGGATGTAGAATGAAAACGTCAGATATGGTATACCATGAGGCACGAAAGGCGTTTTCTGTGTCCTAAAAACACCATCAGTCAGCGAATTATCAGTCATCATTGTCAATGAAGCTCTTGATTGTGGCAAGAGAAGGGGGTTGTAGGTGTGGGAAGGCGTTACTGATGGTACGTGATAGTGTGACTATGTGACTTGAGCACTGACTCTTGCTGTGTACCGCACAGTACATCGGCATGATGCTGCTTCAAGTTGTTAGAGCTTGCATTCTTCATGTTGTCCGATGGATATACTGCTGTTGCTTCCCTACGACCTCTGGGTCCTGTGCTTACTGGGCTATCTGATACCGATATAGACCACACCTCACTTCTCATGGATATATATATGAAGTTCAGTGCTCCGTAGCAATGCATAGGTGTTCCTCAAGAGTACGGAAACCTGAAGAGATTATTGCTTTCTTTGTTTACAGGACCCCGAAATGCTACTTATCAACACAAACCCCTGTTGGTGTCCCTTTAATTCTCTCATTGTCATATTCGGTTCGGTCCAAGCAAACGGTCATCCTTATCCTTGGGGAGTCCTTATCCTCAGTCGTAAGTTGAAATGCGCTTGTTCCCGACAGCTTGAAACATTGCTTTGCTGTTACATTCAAAGCTATTTTCTCCCCTATACAATAGTCGCTAGGATAGCGAATGATAATGTCACGCTCGTTACGTCGCTTCAATCGTTGACAAGAGCAACGTACTGTATCCCTGACTCGTAAATCTTACTGAATATTTCAACAAGGCGCTTCAAGGTGAAGAAACTGAGGGGATACTGACCTCTGGCGAAGGTGCAGCAGCAACGAAGTGACAGAAGATCAAGGCCAAGCAAGGAGCGTAAAGTAGATGCATTGTGCTTGGGGCGTTTGGCGATTGATGATTGACGTTTCCAATAATGCAGCGTCTGTCCGACTTGAAGCTGTAACGAAGATCACCAAGTTGACAATGGGTCCAAGGCGTGTAAGCACTTAATTATAAATGGTTCAGAAGTGAAACACGCGCACTATAGCACTATCCTTTGAAGTGGACCACTGTGAATGCACAGAGATAGCAGCGGTACTGTTCTCTATCATATATACATGCCTTGAAACGCTTTTCTTGATGCTAGCCGAAGTATCAACAGCACTCTTGTCGGGGATGTTACAGTTTCAAGTTTGGAGCAATAACATTGATATGTATTAAGGCATATAACCGATGCAGCTCACATGTTTTGCATCCTGATCCAGGGAGCATTCATCGCTGTATCTACAGCCAAGTCTTGAAGATGAAGGTATGGTTAGTCTTGGCAACACACCCACTTGCATCAAGACAGAAACTGGTCTCATTCACGCGTTTCGGCCTCTCATTGATGTACGAACTCGGCCGATGGAGTTTTGAATCTCAATCACCTCATCGTTCATGCACTCTCTGTCGTCAGGATTGATAGTTATATATCATTATTCTTCTACATCATGCACATCCACATCACGGTTTCAACTATCAGTTGACGGGGACAAGGGAGGCTATAATTTCGACATATCAAAATGGTAACGGTCTTGCACAGCCGTCGTATTACCAAATTTCACCTTGTATCTCTTACTTGCTTCACTCACTTACCACACACATTTCTCAGTGGTATTTCACGTACTCCTAGATGTTCTGGTTGCTACCTACTTTCAGTCTATAGTATTTGACTAGCTAGCTTACTTGACGGCACTTCAGACTCTCTTCTTGAAGTGCCGTGATCTGATTGATCACTTCCTAGTTGTGACTTGGTGTCTGACTTTTTGCCGGCCAGAACCCCTTCCTCACAGCCGGGCATCGATCATCGAATGAAACCATTGCTAGCCACGTACCATAACTGTCCAGCCAAAGAAAAAACTGTATAAATCACATCCGGCTGGGGTTAGGCACAGGCAGCTGACTCACTGGGCCCCTATTACAGGTCCCCCGTCAACCCCCTTTCCCACCCCAACACAAAAACACCCGCAATGAAGCTCGACTTAATGCGTAACATTGACACACACAGCCTGGAGCTTGTGACAAGTACGGCAAGTACAATAATTCCAATCCTACCTTCCATTGGGACAGTTCATACTGTATGCCACCGGAGATGAAATCAGGGTGCCGAGGTGCGTGTGTTGTCATTCAGCCCTTTCTCCGTATCTCAACGGGCACAGATGTTTTACATTGTATACAATGCACCAAGGGGTTCTCCAAATCAGCTTGGCTAATAGCGTCTTGGACATGGGACTCAATAATATTCAAATGTCAACCTTTGCTGAATACAAGATAACAGTTACTTTCGTCATAGATACTTGATATCTTAGCTGTCTGGGTTAATTTTGTTTTCTTTGCGCTTGGCTCTACGCAGCTCCCGAAAGCCCACGAACATATTCAGCGAGACCACTAGGCAATTGTAGTGTCAGGCGCTGAGTGATCGAGTGTCATCACCGTTAGCTACTTACCGAACAGGGCGACCAGTCATTCCTTTCTCAAGGTAAGGAAGTGGCCTCGTCGCCTGAAGAAGGTTTGTCATCATACAATATTGTTGATTCGGAATACACACCTCCATTGTACCAGCAATGTCAATATGAGCCCATTTAAGTGTAGGTTCCCCGCCGTTCTTAGGCTCAATACCCTCAGCGAAGGGTTTCAAGAAGAGAGCAGCCGTGCAACTGCCCGCAGGCCTGCCGCCCGTCTACACAGCAGAAATTAGGAACACAAATATGGCATCATACAAACTCATACATTCTGGAGATCAGCATTGGAAGAATGAATTTGTGGGCCATATTCCTCATCGAGAGGCATACGCCAGAACCGATCATATTCTGTTTCGCCGGCTTTATGCAGGCGGTTCCAGAGGTCGTCCGAAGTCTGCCGGGTCAATGGGTAAACGCTATTTAATTGGCTCACAAGTGATCACTTACGGAAAATACACCAGTGAAAGCCTCTCCAAGAGCAATGACCATGGCACTGATAATAATGTCAAATGGAATCTTTAGTCAACTTAGAGTGTCATACCCGGTCAAAGTTGCCACGTCAAGCAAGGTGTGGGGCTTGAATTCAGTGGCGGTGTAATAGATCGCATCTAGCAGACAGCTGGTCAACACAAATACTGCAAGTAAAGTAGCAGCACGATTCACCAGCAAGAATTAAACGGCCTTCCGCGTCAGTATTATCAATCTCCACGGATTTTCCGTTCATGGCATACACACTATCCAGATGAATCAATAAGAACATTCTTTATGCAAAGAAAATTCATACATGTCGCCTGGCTTCGTTGCGCTAGGTCCGGGCATGTTCTCTGTCAGGGGTGTGCAAACAACAAGATTGATGCTAAAAAACACATCGGTAATGACCAAACTCTGAGACAAGGCACTCACGGCATCTTCAGCTGTGCGATAGCCCATGCGGCGGAGACGACAGCAGCAGCACCGCCTATTGTATTAACAAGTCAGCTGTGTTCAATCCTCCATCAAATAAAACACACCCATATCGCCTCGCATCAATTTCATTCCCTAGTCGGCCCTGGTTATATTTAGTTGAGATGGATATGAATGTCACATACTGCACCAGGCTTCAGGCTGATTCCTCCAGAGTCAAAGGTGATACCCTTGCCGACAAAGGCCACCGGTTGCGCATTTTTGTCAGAGGCACCCTTGTAATGCCTAGTCATTGCATCAGAGCGTCCGTTTCCAGATGATGAAAATGCACTCACAGTTCCAAGAACTTTGCAGGCTCCGAGGTGCCGTGAGTGACTGAAAGGAACGTATTCTTGTTCAAAGATGTCAATCCACATTATGAAATTATGCAAAACATGTACTAACCATGCCCTTCTTCTTGGCCCATTCTAATATTCGTTTGAGATCAATACCAAGGTATGACGTGAATGATACCCAATACCCACCGGTATCGCGAACAATGATCTCAACATTGGGAACATTAGCAAACTCGGACTTGACACGTTCGCAAAAGATCTAAGAACGGCGAAAAGCACCCCTAAAGTTTGCATATATGCGCGTTAAATGCGATCAAGAACTCACAGTAGGTGTCATCATATTTGCAGGAAGCTCCGCCAACTAAAATAGAATACGATCAATACCCTTCCACAAGGTAATCGATGACCAAAATATCGTACCGTGCGAGCCAGGTTCTGAGCACGTGCATATATGACACCTCTCTCCCACTCAGTACAGGTCTTGAATGGCGAGATGCTGACTTTCTCGGGCAGAGGTTCTTTCAAGTTGGGATTGAAAGGCGATGGTGGTGAAGTTTTGAGGCTAAACTTGAAAAGAGCCAAATGGGCAGCAACAGCTAGTTCCAAAAAGGTCAATGATTTTGGTATTAAACAACAAAAAGTAGCGCATATACCCGCAGCATGGGGGTCTAAAGAGGTTTCAACAACCAATTCCTTAAGTCCGTCGATAGCCTTGAGATCCTTGACTGCGTTTCCGACAGCCTTTCGAACAACCTCCCTCCTTGCATCACCAATCTTGGTCGCAAACTTGTCACCCAAAGAGGAAAGCGTGGTGACCTTGGAAGGAGGAGAGTTGAAGAAAGTGCGTGTAGTGCCGACTTTGGGAACAGATTCGCCTTGCGGAGTGCCAGACCACAAGTGTTTCACGTCAACGTCGGGAATAGTAGCCTGACTGACGGCGTTCAAGTCAGGATCGAATGGGATGATGTACGCAGATGTAGAAGACATTGGTCGAGAGCAAGCAGAGATCAGATAAGAGTGTGACCTCAATTGGGCGGATCCCCGCAGACATCTCGACAGCATATGGAACGCGGAAAACAAGTCAAAATCTCAAACCACCACCTTCTATAAATAGCATCAACCCTGGCTTTGACGTCCCTGTCATCGTCTCATTTTGTTATCTTATCAAGTGCATGATTACATTCCGTATTCTATCCAAGTCCACAAATCAGGCTAGAGGTTTGATTAAAAGACTATCACCGAGTAGGTCCTTCAACTCATCCACAAAAACCATCTCAGTATCATCAAGATCTGCATACTCCCGTTTTCCACCCTTGACATATTTAACACCTACGACTTCATAGAACGGCTCGTCATCATCCACTTTTTGTGCAATGATGAAGAGTGTGCCTCAGCCAGTTTCATAGGTGAAAATTGAGCAATTAGTTGTGCATGTGTCAACCTCACGAATGGCTTCCCTGTGGTCTTCTTCACGGCTAAATAGGGATGGACAGGATGGTGGGCATGGTACCTGCAATAAAGAGATACCACTTACATCAGAGCCAGCAGCCGTTTCAAATACACTCTCTTTTGGTGTCCCGATAAATGAGTCGAAGTGTAAATAGTCTGCCATCTCACAAATGCAGATACAGCCCTACAGACCCTGACATGACCTGAAATAAAGTTAGACTTGGTTAACTTCCAAGGATAAAAGGAAAAAAAATACTCGTCATATGTCACAGCTCGGTCATGGTTTTTAATAGTCTCCTCCCATTCCCTTAGGAATACTTTCACCCGTTCCGGATCACGATTAACTTTGAACCAGTTAATATGCCTTTGATTCATATCAACACGCTTATATGCGCGTAGCATCTCATCCGGGTCTTCCCTCATCATGTCCGCATGACGCTGGAAGATGATGTGGAGCTTTGCTTCTTCTCGGACCTCCTCACGTTTATGTGCTGAAATGCTAATAGGGGGTGCTTTGGGCATAGCAAACAGCTGGTAGAGAGGATGCTGTGCTCGGTTGAGTGCAAAGTCAAGGGTAGAATCTTGCTTGGCACTGTTGAAATTGAGATATGTGTTGACTTCGGTTAGTCCTGCAGGCCTGGGACGGGTATTGAGTGTCTAGTAGTATTCCATGGGCGTGTCAGACCCTGTCAAACACTGTCAAATAGAAGGACCGTGGCGACCGAGCTCCACGGTATCCTTCAATATGCAGTTAAATCTTACGACGGAAAGCTCATACTTTAAAGCCTATACCAATTCCGGTGGAGGGAGTTGTTGAAGATCTGGGTCCACTGCGGTCAATCGGTGACCGCTATATTACACCTAGTAACGAGAGAATGAAAAGGTAGTAAGTAAAGGGCCCGGGATGCATATGCACTCCTGTGAAGTGCATACTATGTAGATAAAACGTACTTATACATTTACAGGTAACTACGATAAGAAAAGATACCAAGGGTAAGTAACCCGGCCTAAGTCCACATACCTACCCGCCAGGATACCGACAGGAGTAGCGACTGTTACAGCATTCCAGCTTCATCTAAGATTCAAAGACATTAGAAATCATTCTAGATCTATTTTCTGATGACGACTATGGGAGTTGCACTAATATGGGCCTGTCTCAAATCACATCAACGACCATGATTCGGTGCGATATGTCCAAGTTATGGCTTCCTGAATTATAAAGTCGACACGTCTTATGGTCACTTCTTAGGCAGGATTTTGATGATGGTCTCAAAGGTCTCTGCTTCTAGTCGCCAAGGACATAATATTCATCAAGTCTTGACTCTCATTGTTTTCAACCAAGTAGCAATACAAATGATTTTCAGCAATATTCCCTTGGTAATCTGATTGTTCAGCCATCTTCACCGGGTTAGGATCTATCAAAACCACCAGCATCACACTAGTTGACATACAGAATATCTATCATACAACTAAACTTAGCAGTGGAGCACTGTCGCCATTATCATTCACCATCATATCGCATATCGTGGGAGTTCCAGTACCCTTCCAACCTGAAAAAAAAAAAAACATGGCAACTTTCCCATGATTTTTTCTCAGGCCGCTTGCGTTGCGATAGGTACCGCGAGTACGTTCTAGCCTCCTTTGCGTTTCAGTACTGGCCAGGAACAGCTCGAAGGAGTTTTACTCCAATGTCGCATCAACGGTGTTTTCTAACAATACTCTAAAGTTGGGATCTATCCCATGGATCGACTCCACCAACCATCAGGATTTACCATTACTGGTCAATTCGCTTCCATGCCAGGCATTAGCGCGCATTGGAGAGGGAAAGCGTGGTTTGACAAAAAAGCATCCTTCTTTCCCTGTTATTTTCGGTCATCCCTTCTAGTGAATGATAATTGGTTTCTTGAGACAAGAGCAGGGCTGAAATGTCGGGGGAAAAGAGGCATGGGTGGTGGATGGAGACATAATATAATAATGCGGTATTGATATGCTATGCATACTTCCCTCGCGTCCTGTAACGATGACTTTTCCAGCAGACGAGGTTCGTGTTCTCTCTTTGGTACTGCATACATCTAACGTCGAAGGAATGCCTCTAGGCGAAACTTGTGTCCATTTTTGTGCAGACTTTACTCTATGGTGCGTAGCTTTGATGTGTGGACGATCTGTGATTCATGAATTTTGTAGGCGCATACACCGTTCTATTCGCCTTGACGTGTTGGGTCTTGATATACCACCGCACGAAGGATCAACCAATTCGAAAAACGATGCTTGGAATATCCTTACTCATGTTCGTCTTAGCAACCATGGTACCGCATAATTCTATTTCTTGATTCCCTCCCCGTCTAACCCAGGGTGGCTGTAGCATATTGGAGTCAACTTTACACGCATCATCAAAGCATTTGTCGTATTCAAGGACGAACCCGGCGGACCAGCTGCTTTCTTCAACCAGCTCTCAGAATTTACACAGCTCTTCGGCAGCACAATCTACATTACTCAGACTATTGTTGGAGATGCTGTTGTGGTTTGTGGACACAAGGCCTTTTATGTTTTGATGCATGCTGACTATAAAATCAGCTCTATCGGTGCTACCAAGTGTGGGGGAGGCGATTTGAGATTGTCGCTTTTCCCTTTTTGTTGTTGTTAGGAACGACAACGAGTGGCATAGGGATTCTATACACTTTCGCTCGGGTTGTTCCGAATGCAGAAGTATTCGTGATACAGTCGAGGAACTGGAGTCTTCCCTTTGCTTCGTTATCTCTTGCTACTAATATCATTGCTACCGGTGAGGTTATCTCTATGATTTAGCCAACTATACAGTATTCGCTTATTCGGAGGACAAATATTCAGGGTTGGTGGCGTTTCGGATATGGTATATCAATCGTCGGACGATCGTGTTTACGGGACATGATCTACGCCCGATCATGCTCCTCATCATTGAATCAGGAGCGGTGTATTCAACGACACTCCTCGCCCTTCTTATTCTGTACAATGTTGGGTCATGGTTCGAGTATGTTTTACTCGATGCAGTACGCTCAAAATTCCTTTCTTCAACGGTTCGATTGGGTCTGACACTGCCTCCTTGAACGCTTCTATGTAGATTTCACCCATCGTTGTCAGTATTTCCTTCTTTGAAAGTTGGCTAATCAGATTACTGAAATGGCACTGACAGGGACTCGTTTTCTCTATGATCATCATTCGTATCGGTTTGGGAATTACAACCATTGAAGGTCAAACCCGTTTTGATTCAGTGGTGACTTCACCGCTGGCATTTGCAAGGTCAGTGGATGATGGTAGAGGAAAGCATGCTGGGGCCACCACAACTACCCAGCTCAGTCCATTCAGGACAGTATATGAGGAGGGTGTTTCCTTCGAAGATGTCACTCCTCTATCGCGAACCGTGAGCGGTTCTGCTCATGGAACAACTGATGAACAGGAGGCAGAGAAAGGTGTGTGATCTTGCGCTTGTTTGTATAACGAGTGTTTCCCTGTGTCGTACTATGGGCTGATGGTGAAACGTCTAGTTCCAGGGAATGCGGTGGTGCGACCTCAAACAGAGCCCGTTTGAAACAAGGTTCTATGCGGGATCCTTATCTGATACAAGGGTTCTTAAACTAATGGTTGATGAAAGATGGTCAAGCAGGCATTGGCAAGAATATATAGGACGCTTGGTGCGATTTGCCACACTTGCAAACTATTTTATTTTGTTCTGTGGGCACACGATTGTACATCACTTCCAGAAAGTAACAACTATATTGTCAGTTAGCGAAGAGTCTCATAAAAATGGTGTATTGATGTATATTTCGAGATTGTGGCTGTCCATAACAGCTTTAGTGTTGGTGCACGAACCTCTTTTGCCCTTGGGAAAAATTGAAGCATACACACATCATTGTTGTGTCGCATGTTGGAATATGATCAAAGCACGTCATTCCGTGACCAGACGATCAAGTTGTTGAAGCATCAAAGGTTTCAACTGATCACTATCACTTTGACAGACATGGCAGTTAGAAGCATGGTGGAGTTGACCAGGGACATCATCTGCGAAACAGCCTCTAACACGCTGATAACCGAGGCGAAAGCCGCCTCCTTTGATGTGACGATGTTGATCAATGCCTACAGGGACCAATATGGGGTATAGGACAGGCATTGCATCGTCCGTGATCGTTTCATTGTAGACCTGATGTAGACAGCTAACGATTGATCGTGATTATGATTATTAGAAGTCGGGTCACCCGGATGGACAGGGGTACAGTCACCGTTGTTACCGTCGGCTCAAATCTATATCTGAGTGATATACATCAATAATGGATGATAGATATGATTAAACCGGCTGGTATAGTTGCAGAGTCACATAGTGGCGTGGGCGTGTATATACGAAAAAAAAGATTAAATTACATCAAACTTGTTTTCTTCCACAAAGTGAGAGTCATTTCGCTACGTAAGTTTTGGTGTTATATATATACATGCATGTATGTGTACATTTCATTCTTGACTTGCTTTTTCATCCTGAACACTCTGGTTATCCTCCTCTCTCAGACGGTGCCCTATCGTGTTGACAGGTCCCTTGAACCAGTATTTGCCCCCGTACTTTGGGAAGTAGAAGTAGATAGTTGCTAGTAACAGCGTGCCGCCTGTGGTATATCAGAAAAGGACCCTCAACGTGGAAGCGAAATAAAAACGGGCGTACCCAATACGACGACTGTGTAGTTCATATCGACAGCATGAGGATTGGTATCCGCAGGGAACATAAATACAACAACGATGAACGCCATAAACGTCACAGAAACGATGGCTACTGGTAGACTCTGCCGAAGAAAGTTAAGATCGATTTAGTCGGAATTTATGGATTCGCATCATTGATGTGAGGCGGAAGATGCAAAGTGGATCTACACGTACAAATGCTCCGAGACTAAAAGGACCGCGCTTCAATTCCTTGCCTCCCAGGAAACGAGCAGCGATAGGGATCGAGTAGGCAACGAACTGGCCGACTACACTGAGGGCAAAGATGGCGGCAATGGCACTAGCGCCTGCAAATGCCAATAAACCTAGGAGTAACGATGTTACCGCGGAGAACCAAACACAATTGATTGGGGCAACTGTTCGGCGGTTGACATTGTATAGCCATTTCGACAACGGCAGTCCACCATCTCTGGAGAACGCGAAGATTTGACGCGAACAAGTGGTCAACTGCGATTTTTAGGTTAACTCATGTTGTGTGGCGAACGTGATGGAATGGAATTGAAATCGAGAAAAATTTCTACTTACCATACTTGTACCCATCGTGAATCTGGGTTTCATGTCAATTCAAGTTGATCACATGCTTCTCATCAATACTTACTGGACGACAACTATTAGCGCCCAAAGTGCGAGCGTGCCCTTCTGTCCGAGGGAATTGAAAAAGATCTAGAAAGACCGTTGGTTTCCAAGGTTACTGTGATTTGGGAGTGCGAAGCTCACCGCAGCCATAGGTTGGCCGATAGGGCTCTCCATTATGCCTTCCAAATCCTTGCCCATGCAGAATACAAGAGCAACGTTGACGCCTTGGAGCAAAATTCAATAGAGTTCCAGGGTGACGAAACCGTTTACGAACCCCAGCCGAGGATGACACTAGAAGTACAAGCCAGGACGGTTGCAAAGGGTATAGCGATATTTGCATTCCTGGCTTCTTCACTGATGTGAAGGGTTGAATCGAATGCCCCTATTGAATCGATAAGAGATAACAGGATTAGTTTCCAGGGTAATAACTCACCAACTGCCCAGAGGGGCGATAGGAAACTCAGGATGAATGCGTAGCCGTTTGTCCATCCCGTTACTTTACAGCATGAAAGTTGTCATCAATGACGGGCTAGTTTTGGTTTACTCACGGTTCGTAAAATTGCCAAAGGCATATGCCGCACTATTTCTAAACTCAGCAGGCGTCGCAGCTGGGACCGCAATGACGATTGCAAGGCATAGCCTAGCCAGTAACATCAGTAAAGTCCCCGATCTGTATACCAGGACGAGGCGTACAGGATATTGAGGAGAATATAAGGGGTCTGTAACCGTGCAATGACTGCAGGGTTGAGACTACAGATTATGGCATGTACGATGAGCAAACCGCAATATAACCCACTTTACATACATCAAATTTAGTAAGTTTCAGGGAATTTGTCATCAAGCTAACGTACAAGGTTTGGCCTGTTGTAGCCACGAATTTCAGTCCGGAACCAATACTCGCCGCGGCCATTATTTGCACAGCGCATCCCCAGTCAACTGATGCAACGCTAGAAATGTTTCCGACAGTGTTCGCGTCTGAAAAATACAATAAAAAATAAAGAATAGCAAGTAATGAAACAAAAACTCACATCCGACAATCCATGACAAGAAGAGGCGCCACTTTGGTGAAGAAAACATAAACGTCCAGTAATAGAGTCCCCCAGAAGTTGGCGCAGCCGAACCGAGTTCTGCCATTGCAAGCCCGATGATTACCAGGAAGACTCCACATGCCGTCCACTATATCAGGTTAGCATATAGTTTTGCGTTTAATTCAAAAAGTAAAATACTTACCCCCCACACCACGGCCGAGGCACCGCCGTAGGGAATCGAATACACCAGCACAGACCTTGTGCAACCGCCCCCCCGTTCAGTACTGGGTTCTATGTCAAGGCAAAGTAGTAACTTACGCCATAGATGGAACGAGGCCAATGATACTAAAGCCGATTCCAAACACCTCCAGCGGTGTAAAATTGCGCTTGAATTCTGTACAGAAGTTTAGTCATTGTTGCCATCAGCAGTTTTTTTCTTTCATGCAAACCTTGCTTATACCCAAGGCTTGCCAGCAACTCAGCATCTTGGTTTGAACTCGTGACACTCTCGTCGGTTCCATCGGAGTGCTTCGTCATTACATCGTCAGCCATGAAGGGAGAGCGGAATGGTCGCAAGCAGAATTTCATCGGGAATCAACTCTTATGGTCGCTGACCGGTCAGGATAAAGCCCTAGATAATATATTCAGTGAGTCGGATGTGTAATCAGGGGGAAGACAGGTAAACAACCCGAACCTGATTAGACCTTTAGCGTACTCCTTGGTGACGGAAGTCACAATGAAGTCTGAATGAGGGAACGGAAATGGGATGAGCACAAGCATTGTTACATATTTTGACGTCGGTGAATCCTGAGAAGTACACCCCATATTAGGCTAAGGCGTGTGTAACCGAAGAAGCGGCGGAGGTGAGGTAATGAACAAGGTGACCGTAGGACACACCAGCCCACCTGAATCTAAATAAAGAGTGGATCAGTTGACTGCCAAGAGTGTGGATGGAGTGTCAACGAGGTGTACTTTCCCAGTTATATCATGATCATCCCGGTGGCGCCATGCTTGGTGATGCGTCCTTTATATTAATCTTTCCTTTTCAATGCATTTATCTTGTTCAATAAAGAAATACAAACTTGCACTTGGTACCTCTGACGGGCAATATAGCCAGGAAGGAGTAGCCATGTCAGTCTATTGGGAATTATGGTTTGATGCCTGAAGGTAACATCCACATGAAACCTTAATGGAAGCCGTTTTTGGAGTGCAGTGAGGCACTGATGGATTGATTGACAGAACATTTCCATAAATTGTGTTTACGAACTGATCTATAAAAACTTAATAGAACTCTACAAGTCTTGTCAAGGCCGCTTTTTCGTCGTGATCCTGGTTCAAAGCATCTCCGAGTATCTGTATAAGGAATCGAGGAAAGGGAAAAAGGTCAGGAACCCAGTAACCAGCTTGGCTGTATCCAAATACCTTATTGACTGCTAAGTATTTGGTAACAAAATTGTCTCCAAATTCTTTTCTTAGCAGATCGCTTTTTTCCATGTTGCTCCTTGCTTCTTCCCACGTAAGGGGCAGGCGACGCGTGATTCCCAGTGCGGCCCTCCTCTCCTCCCCCATTTGTGCGGCACTCTCCGGTCCAGGACAATTTTGGATCGTCAGCGCTCTTTTGGAGCGAACTCCATCATGACCGGCAGTCAAGATACCGGCGAGGACGATGTGTGGGTTCGCCGTAGCATCCACGTATCGCATCTCGAACCGACGACTAATGGGTGATGTTGCATTAGTCAAACGGATGGGCGCCTCTCTATTTTCATAGCCCCAGCCAACATAAGTACCACCGGACCATACGCCATCAGCCATTCGCTTGTATGACGCAGGTATGGGTAAAGTAAGTGCTGGAAGAGACTCAAGGTGATGCAATACACCAGCCAAGAATGAACTTTCAACAGGGGAGAGACCATTGATCGGCTTCGCGCCCTCATTCGATGAATGCACCGAGATATTGGTATGAGCAGAGCTTCCTGCGCTGGTCATGAACACCCGTGGGGCGAAGGTTGCCCGGAGCCCACGCGAGGCGGCGATGTTTCGAACGGTTTCTCGTACGTGAACTAAGGCATCTGCGGCTTCCAACGGAGGAAGAGGACCCGTTGCAATTTCATACTAATAAAGAAGAAAGAACATGATATAAACAATCACACGAACTCCGAGGAGGATTACATACTTGTCCTGGCGCAGCTTCGGGATGATACATCTGTACCTCTATCCCGGATGTTTGAAGGTCATCAACGATGGTTTGAAGAACCTCGGTCTCCACATGGCCTGATGGGAAACCATCTGATGCAGTCCAGCTATGAATGTTGGAGGCTTCTACGGGGTTCGTTGATTTTAAGAGAATGAACTCAGTCTCAAATCCAACAAGGAAATCCAAGCCCGAAGTAGTCTTCGCATCATCCACAACACGCTTCAAGAGAGTACGAGGGCACAAATCCACTTCAAATGAGAACTCCCCTCCAGGACCCTCGATGGGTGTCTTTTCCTCAAAGCGACCCATTACACTGGCATGTCCTGGTGCATATGGACAAAGCCTCAACGTGGACATATCCGGAACATAGAGATATTCTCCCATCGGACTAAAGCCAGGAGCGGTGATCAGGTATACGAGACCCAAACAAACCTTAGCCACGCCAACTCCTGCACGCGAGCTTTGAAGCAACTTTTCAAAGTATGAAACAGGGATGACGCGAAATCTGACAGTGTTAACGAGATCGACCCATTGCAATCGGATGTACTCTGATGATCGCTGAGACACAGTATTTGAGAAGATACGTGAACTCACTGATCCCCTGTGACTTGGCTTGTTGAAGAGTTAAGGAGGAGGCAGAAACACTAGATGGTGTGTAGAGAACGCCATGGTTGAACTTGTCCATGATACTGAGCGAGGGTGAGTCTAGTCGCGTATAACTCGCGAAGATGACTTACATATTGTGGTGTTTGGAACTCAGGCGGACTTGTGTTGATGGGGATAATACCAAAAGGATACTAACACCAAAAGTGCCAGTGCTACTAGCCTGATTATCAGCTATATTTACGTTAGCGGCGTGGAATTTGCCTGATAAAGGCTACTTCTGGACTAACCGCTGATGATGTGGAAATTTATTGTTCTCTTTTATCTTTGGGGTGATGTCCTCGCAATGTCCGTTTGATTCATTACCTTGACTGATATTACTGTATTTGTTGTATTCTTGAGTTGGACGTGGGAGATTGGGTATCCGCTTGGAACTGAGACAAGCATTACGACATGTCACGACGACGACAACCATGATAATAATTTTTTGAACATGTTCCTGCCAAGCGCTCGCGAAAGAAGCTAATTTTACAGACTCAGAGGACATATGCTTTTTCCATTGCTAATCGTCAGGCAACTCTGGGGCTAACCATCGCTTCTTTGGTTCTCCACGACATACGCTCGATATTACGCGATTTTTTGGGCTCCTTTCTGGGTCACATGGGCACGATTCCGTACATAGAAGCCGCTGGTGATTGGCAACAGATTTGGCTACACTCATTTCCGTTTGGATCGCAGCTTCTACTCAGAACGTTCTACCCCCTCATAAATCCCAGTCAACCCGGAGTGTCGGCGTCACTCAAAATTTTCTGTTTGATAAAAACCTCCACAAGGTCTTCTTATGTACCAAGACCTTGGCCGACGTTTGCGAGTTACTAGTATAAGGTATAAGCAGACAATTTCTCGATTGATGCTGCCAAGGTATTTCACGACAAGTTTTCTAATATGGAAAGTTGGAGCTGAAGGATGGAGCCTCGTGCACGCGTGGGTACCACATCGAGACCGGAAGGAATATACAGGTGCTGTATACTTCATTTCTCTTTGATGGTATCCCGGAAATCCACGAAGTATTCAAAGCCTCCCGTACAGAATGTGTTCATGAGGTGTGCCCTTGGAGATACCACACTGCCGCTTGAATCTCTTTGAACCGAACACGCGCCCACGTTCTTCTGGGCAGAAAGCTTAGAACTCGAATTTCCCACCCTAACCACACTTGAGAATCTTCAGCCTCCGTCTCTTATCCCCTTCCGTTCACTGATTTATTTTGAGCTTCAGTTGCCATGCTTTGACATGTCGTGATCTATGATGGAAGAATGAAGTGTTTGTTTGTACCCGATTATTCTGGGTTCCAGAATGACCTGTGATCGTAATCGCCCTAGTTCCTGTGTTGTGTTGTAGGTTGGTGATTGCATGATGCGTCCCATAACCCATTAGGGTACATAATAGGTGTTTACCACCTTCCTCGGCCGTTATATTTCTGTCCGCTGCAACTTCGCATTGCATGTAGCAATCACCCCCAGAGGTATGTCCATCAACCTCGCAGGTCTTACTCAGGCAAGATGGGAGCGTAATGCATATTGTAAGTCTTCTAGCTATTATCCTCATATCGTTTCCTCCCTGTTCCCCTGTTCCCCTGTTTTCCTTCATCCCTCCACCCCTTCCTAATCAATCATCCCAACTCTTTCTAGTATCCTGTGCCATTTTGGTGTCTTGGGAATACCGTACGTGATATTCTCCTCCGTATCCCTGCAATTTGTTCATCTAACTGACGTCACCGTCGATGTAGTCCTTCAATTTAGTGCTGAGGTAGGGGTCTCTCCACAAAGAACCTCGTGGCGCCGTGACCGACATGTTGCTGACTGGGCCCTTAATCTGACAGATCGAACTGTTTTGGGTAAGAGTTTGAGCTTTACTACTCCCCCCGAAATCAAGCAGATGGTAACTGGACATCTTCAAGAAACAACGATGGAGTGTCGCGAAGTGTTTATTCTTGTGGGTGAGCATGGAAGCGAAATGGTCGTCATCGGGAATCAATATATTGACTCGTGGGTGCTTGTTTGTATTTTCGTTTTGGATGGATAGAGTCGGTATTATGGACTTGCGTTCAATATGTGAGTGGGGGGGTCGATCCACTGATCACGACAGCAACCCCGTACTGACTGAAGAGTACCAGCTCAAACGCCGTTAGTGAGTGGCAGGTTACCTCATGTTCCATTGCCACGTGGGCTGACGGACCTAGTCTTTATGACTAGTAAACCTTCCTTTGGGGTAAGATGAAACGTGCCTTTTTCCCCCGTTGCAGACCAACTGATACTGGGGCCTTATAGCTGTACGAATTATTGTCTCTCTTCTATTCACGCTGTGCATTGATTTCAATTCAATGTCCGTTCCTTTTTTTCTTTCTAAATCCAGATGTGAGCGTTCACTTCATTCTTTTGTATTTTGTGATCGCGATTGACGTTCAAGACAGGTTCAAAGTTCTTTCATTGGCAAAATACGGGGGCATCGCTTCAGGTCATCAGTACACATTGTATGTCGCTTCGGTGACCCTATGAGCTATTTCTGGAATGTTGATACTGAAGGAAGTGATCCTGGAATTACGACTATGGGCCATGTACGGAAGCACACGCAAAGTCCTGCTGCTATTCGTATGACCACTTGCTTTGTTACTAAGATCGTGTAACTGATGCACCACGAAACAGGTCCTTCTGACAATTGGCGAAGCTATCGCAATGGGAATCGTTTTTGGTATCCCAAACCAAAAAACAGTTGGTGAACACATGTTCATTCATTGTCACCTTTAAAAAATATCTATACAAGTGATGCTGATACGGAAGTTGTGGACAGGCACAAATGAACCGTTCAAAGATGTTTTCATCTGCGCCGACGCGGATCCACTGGATGGTTCACACTGGGTTGTATATTACTGGGTGGCAATTCTCGTGATCGAAACGATCCTATTAGCTTTAGCTGTTCGCAAAGCTTGGGAACACCGTTCGCCATCTGGAAGTAATTTGATGCAGAAACTCACTAGGGAGTCCGTGTTTTACTTCATGACGTACGTCGCCTTCTAGCCTCACAAAATTTCGGAACTCGCTAACGTTGGGCTACAGGATATTCTGGGTGTATCTGGCAAACTTGATTCTTTGGATCATCAATCGGGTACGGTTAGCTTAACGATGACAAAAAGGGGGCTTAGGCTAATCAAAAAGAAATTTTTTTTTTACATCCTTCTGGTTTAAGATCACGCTAAACGAACTACTGACGGCGTTCGCATTCGTGATACCGAGCTTATTCGCCAACAGATTGCTCATCGCTGTTCGGTCGGCGAACTACCCAGACGCGTATGCCGAAGTGACGACATTACCTACGATACGATTTATCAAACGCAGTCGACGGAGAGGTGGTGGTGGTGAGGAGACGCTGAATAACACTGTGGAGTTACGGACGATGCCCTATTCCAGCGGGAGTGGTAGTGGAAGCGATAACTCAAATTCCAGGGAAGCACATTGATTTTTTTTCTATATTTGGTTGTTTTTGTTATGTAGCCTAGTAACTTTATTTTTCTTCCTCATGGTCGACGATTGAGAGTGAGTTTGTTTGGGACAGACGAGGATTGAGTCTCTTTGATTAGATCTCCGAGTCCATATACACATATTTGGGGTTTTGGATATTAACTGTCAGTGGGTCCTAGTGGGGCCGCTAAATAACTTCCATGTTTGTTCTCAAAGTTAGTGAGGTCTTGACTTCGTGCAACACTGGCCTTCCGTTTAACCTTGGACATCCTACCGGCTACTTTCACATTCCGAAATTTAACTTTATCGAATAAAAACAAAACAAGAATACCACAACTATATTTACCTTTTTCAATAATCAAATGAAACTCCCGTAAAGTCGAGTAAATGACACCATAGTTCGGTGATGTAAATCAAGCCCGACAAGATGTGGTGAGAAAAGGCTTTCAACGTGGGTCCGGAGATATATTTTTTTAAAACATAACTCCACTAGAACAGCTGATTAGTGATTACGTGTAATCGGGAGCAGAAAGGACCAGCAGGCGATAAACCCACATGCACGATAACCCAATCACTTACTTATCTCACACCATCGATATTATCAGCCCACCATCAGCATCATTTCATCCCCACCCTCTCCACCCCCCCCCCCCGCCCCCTCCACCTTCCTTGTACCAACTAGCTTGGGTGCGTCATACCGGTAAGCATTCTATTTCTTTGCCGGACGGTGCTGCGGGCCGAAAATCACGTGTCATCAACCAAGTGAACCAATTACGTTTCAATCAAGTTTTTTTTTTAAAAAATGTTTCTTTTCCCCTTTTTTCCAGGGTTCTGAACTCAAACGCAAACCAGATACTGCTGCTGCTACTTACCAGGCGCTAGAGCTCTTCTTGGAGGGAGCGCTCGTGTCCTGCACTTGCTTTTGTTCCCCTCCCGCTACATCGTAGATTTCGACGACCACACATTCGGTCGCGCCCGCTGTTCCCGTCCCGTTTACGCCCTAACGCCATTCGCTCAAATCGGAAACGAGACCACGGAACGAAATTACCGCCCAACGACCTCTACACGAAAAAATTTTACGAATACGATGGGGTATATCTCACCTGAATCTTTGGCAAACCTGGAAAAGTACTCCTACAAGGGCGTTGACAAGTGAGTCTTTCCCAGGCTTATCCTTTCTCTTTTCCAGGAGTCAGGGGTAAAGACTTCTTTGCATGAACTGACGCTCTCGACGTGTTCAACTAGATCGCTTTTGTCTCGTTACGTCCTAAGTCCCTACTGGAATTGGCTTATCACACTGTGGCCGCGGACCGTCGCCCCAAACACCGTACGTTCACACGCGCGCGCTCTTTCCCTTAAACTCTAACACAGTCCTGTGTGACTATCAGATCACATTAACAGGCCTTGCAATTGTCTTTCTCAACTTCTTCTCCTTGCTTTACTATGATCGCGAATACCTAACCCAAAAGCATGGCGCGGTGGGTCCTCCTCGGTGGTTGTACTTTACGTACGTTCATTCCCTTTCTACCGCGTAACCTGCATCTTATCTATCTATCTATATTACTGCAGCTGGTCTATTGGTTTGTTCGCATACCAAAGTTTGGATGCTATAGATGGGTAGGTTTCATACACACCTCTTCATTCTTCCAGTTTGTTGAGACAATCCGAGGTGAAGAAAGCAAGCTAGGCGAACAGGGATGGCTGGTCCGTTGGGAGAGATGTTTGATCACGGTGTGTTTCTTGTTTCAAATCCAGATCGGTTCCTCATGGCTATCCGGTAGGTTGTGATGCGCTAAACACGACAGTAAGTCTGCAAAGCAGTGATTGAATGTCCGAAATTCAAATGAAATTTGGCGCTAGCTTGAGGTAATTCTTGCTTCATATGCGCTCAACCTTGGCAGGTCGTGGTGGACTGTCGCATCCTTGATAGCCACACATGCCAACTTTTACCTCACCACCTGGGAAGAGTACCATACAGGTACGCTATACTGGTAAATACCTCAGTCCATGTCATTGACGCCCACTAGGCCAATTATACCTTGGCATATTCTCTGGCCCCGTTGAGGGCATTATCATGATTGCTTTGATTTACTTCATGACCGGAATCTTCGGGCCCTCGTTTTGGGACCAAGGCATCCTTACTTTCACCCACCTATCACGCATTCCTCCTTTACAAAGACTTCCGGACTTACCTCTTAATGTCGCATTCATGGTCTTCGCCGGTGTCGGTCTCGGATTCAACATCCTAACTAGCTACTACAACGTCCGCAAATCCTCCCGAGCTTCCAATACATCGTCCTTGCGCCCGCTTTTACTCCTGCTTCCATTCGTGTTCTCCACTCTCCCACAATTGGCCTGGCTCACTCATCCAAATCCGGAAAGGTCGCAAGTTATATACACACCTGTGTTCGTACCCTTCATGTGCGCGTGGGGCCTGCAGTTCGCACACCAGGTAGGACGGATGATTCTTGCCCATGTGACCTGTGGTCCGTTTCCAGTATGGGACCATGTGTGGCTGTTGAGTTTGATCGGCGCGCTGGATGCCAATCTCGGTCGTATACGGCACCTGTAGGTTTCATCTCTAAATCATTCTGGTGTTTATTTTCACCAAACCTCTCCAGTGAACCCCTTATTCAAAGCACAATGAAACGGACTACTCTTTTCGTCTGGGCAACGCTCGTAATTTCCCTATATCTATATGGCAGGTTCTGCTATTTAGTGATCAGGGATATCACGGAGTACCTTGGTATTGCCTGTTTCACGGTTAAGAAGAAGGATGAGAAAGGCGTTTGGAGAAAGGCATCCCCTCCAGTGAATGCGGTTAATGGCTTCAAATCCAATGGGCACGCAATACCATTAGGTAATGCAAAGAGGAAGTCATGAGTGAAACGTTGGGTTTTCAAGAAAGGCGAAAAGTATTTTACGTAGTGCACAAGCGCTAGAGGTTTCGACCATATACCACATAAATTCTGAATTGGATATATTACCTTTAAACCCTTTCGCTTAATGACCCGTGGAGCTGTTAACGTCGCGACTGTGGTAGTAGCCTTGAAGCTTCACCTTTTCCACACTGTTGGACCCAAAATGCCGGAGTATATGTAGTGTCGAATGATTAAATGTTAGTTTCAGATGGGAGGCAGTTAGAAGGCAATCCTGACCACTTTTTTTGCTCGCATACTCACATCCATTTATTATCAGATGCGACGGAATTGCTATAGCAATTATAATGTTGAGTAATTTGTGTGCGAGGTTTCAGGGTGAGGAGAGGCTGTATGAACCGAATCAGAGGTTAGAGTTATATTTCTTCACATGCACAGGGTGTTCTACGTAGAAGAACACACCACTGAATGTCGGGATACAAAAAAGACGCTCAATGACCGCGGATAGAGTACACGAACGCCACAGTTATAACCACCGATCAATGAGCCTGCAAACATGTAGCCGATGCTGGATTGCGGGCTAGCAAAGGCAAGTACGGGTCATCGCACTTCTGGGATGATTTTCGAGGAAAGCTGGGACATAGAACACCCATAGAAGCTGGCCTTCTCCGAGGCTCGGCGCCTTGGAAGTCAGTACTCCCCTGCTATTAGGTATGTTAACGCACTCCATATCAGGCCAGAGTTCGCCTCAAAAGTGGAAAGCACATACGACTGTATGGGACACTCTCGCATTGGCTATATGCGCGTTGTTGTTCTGTAAACCGTCGTATTGAAGCTTTCTAGGGCGTGAATTTCATTAAAGAGTGCAGATATGTCAGTTATCATGTAGGCTAGGCGCTACGTGCAGTTAAGCACTATTGCATTTAGACGCGATTAGCTCGATACAGCGCAGACTTGAATGTCTCACCGCATACGTTAGATAAGACGACACGCACCTCATAACTTAAACTACCTTCCTGCTTACCGACTTAAGCGTCGGCACGGTGTTGCCGTGAAGGGATGACCTACAACTCAGTAATTGCGTGCCTTGAGCTAAAGG
Organism: Amanita thiersii Skay4041; assembly: GCA_002554575.1. Classification (NCBI taxonomy): domain Eukaryota; kingdom Fungi; phylum Basidiomycota; class Agaricomycetes; order Agaricales; family Amanitaceae; genus Amanita; species Amanita thiersii. The sequence continues at coordinate 14,574 of KZ302092.1, read as the reverse complement.
AAGTACAACCGAATAAAAGATACATAACCTTCAAGCGATGTGTTCTCTTTCTCAGAAGGTGATGTTCTTTATGATCTGATACAGTATGAGTTGGGGGTAGAGATGCCAGGGATCACATTCCTTAATTCGTACTCAGATATGAGAAATTGGCAGAGACGGAGTGCGAATTTTTGAAAAGCCGCTCCTGCTTCTTGCTCTTTCGCTCTAACCTTGCACGCACTGGCAGTGCAAGAGGATGTGGGCCTATTGTACCTAATAATGTTCCATTGTGTGTGCTCAATATTAACTGCCTATTGGCATCACTATGCGGACTCCCAATCAGGTTTTATGGAGATAATTGGAACATTGATCCAGGAGCAGGGTGATCGTCCCTATCAAGCTCTCACGCCATACGGTCTTCGTTTCTTGTACCAGTTTCAAGGGTCCGATATCTAATATGCGGCATGTCCTGCCATTCAACTGGTCCCAGGTAGTGGATCACCCTAGCGGTGCTCCCATAGAACGGGGCGTTACTAGTATCGGTTTAAATATGGATTTACCCTAGCCCACTGTCGAACTCGAAAACTGCGGTACTACATCTGGTATGGCTTTTGGTGCTTGCTCTACCTTCGTTTTCCTCGTCCTGGAGTTGTAGTCATTACACACACGTCACGTTCCAAGCGGTCTCACTCAAAGATTTCTCACGAATAAAACGAAGTACTTCTCTGTCTCTTCCTTTGCCGTGTTTTGTGACAATACCGATGTATCGACCCGGATAACATTGCTAACATATCATTTACCGACTTTTATTCAGTAGCCTAGACGTGTGCAGTGGGCCGCAAGGAACGGCAAAAATTGATCGACCAAACATTGCATAATGGAGTAACATGTATGTATCTTTTTATAACTCCCCTTCTCTCAGTCTGTCAACTAATATAGAATTAACTAAGTTCGCGTTTCCCCCCTTTCCTACCTTTCTGTCCTACTGCTGTGCTGTCACTTTGGCTTTAATGCGACCATCAAGAGCATCGACGAAGAGAAGTAACTAAAACCTCACCGAAGTCTCCACCGGGCTCTTATCTCCTTCCCTATAATTCTCTACTCCATTTTTTGCCTTCGGTGCTCGTATTATACCCGTTGCGCGCCCTAGGTTCCCTGGCACATTTATTTTCCTTCCCATTGCGTCTCTCTGTTCATCCCATCCTTCACACTCGCGCCAACCATTAATTCAAGGCCTCTCACTACTCGTGTTCACTTTAGGGATTTATTGGAACCGAAGTCAAGGTAATAAATGCTGGTAATTTTCCGCGTTAGAGGGATCGTATCTATGATGCTCGTCATCCCTCTACTGCTCCAGCTGCTACTTGGATTACTACACGAGGTCCAGGCAATATCAGTCCCAAAGTACGTTCTGCAGTCCACTCCCCGATAGAGTATTGATTAGTGTAGTACTCGAGATGTCTTCATAGCCTCTATATTCAGGGAAGTGGAAACCACTTCTGAAGCGGCACAGCAATTAAAGGAGTACGTTATTTGAAATTGCAGTCTAGTACGGCATCTAGTCCTGACCTCATATAACTATTTCATGCAGTCCAATATCGTCATCAACACCAACTGCTGTTTCTCCAACAACCTCAATTCCTCGTTCATTCAGTGTAACAACGTGCACCTCTACCTCCTGTTCTGCGGTTCCTTCACCTGCCGTTAATGTAACAACAGAAGCAAGCGGTGCAGCCGTGTCCCCCATTACTACATCGACGCCTCAGGGCCTTGCGCCTCCGATGAGGACCAATGCTCACAGGCGTGCAGGCGTTATCATGGGAGCGCTAGTAGGGGGTATCGTCGTGGTGACTGTTGTGTTGGTCATCATCGTAGCTGCTCACAGGACAACCCTGAGATGCTGGGGAGGCAGCCGGCAACGTTCCGATGAATCGGTCAATATGGTCGCTAGGGACGGTCAGAGTGAGGACCTAATGAAGCCAACGGGCGGTATGTCTCTGGGTTAACTATAGTGAAATTTCTACACTCAACTCCCATTGGAAATTTCCATAGCCCATTCATTACATGGCGATCGAAGCATACGGAGGTCAGAGCATGCGACGACTTCCAAGCCTAGTGAACATCTATTGTGTCAGAGTTCCCATTCAGGACAGAGTTCTCGTCAACATGTGCCTCTCCGCAGTCCATCAGTAAGGGCGCAGAGACGCAATAGCGTAAATACTACAAATGACGCCACTCCATCTACAACCTCATCTCGTTCGAGGCAAGGTACCTTTGACCCACCGCCTTCCTCACTTCAAGACCAATACCAGCTGTCGCCACACCTACCTCAGCCTCCAGCTCATGCCCATATTACATTGCATCGCAGATCTCCTTCATTACGTGGCTGTATAGCACATATGGACATCTCGGACCATGGGAGTGCTAATGAAATATCTGAAGCCACATCAAGTACTTTTCAGATCGAAGCACATCAAGAAACTCAAGGTACGAAACATCAGTCACAGAACGACAGTCAACCACACAGTGACCCGCCGCCTACGTACGAGGATGCGGTTCTTTCATACCGCGGCAGGCCGCATTCCTGAATGTCTTCTCTTACTCATCCCACATTCTCATGCCCGATTACGAATTTTGCCCTTTTTCCCTCTCACATAGAGTTTCTTTGTCTGGATAAGAAGCTACACTTATGCAAGTTAGTATCTTCGAACTTTAAGAATTAGTCCTGCTTTCCACGCTCTACATATTCATATCCTACGTTTACCATTGCACACATTACCAGTCTCATTCGGTCTTGTGATGATCGTCTTTTTTGATTTCATTTCGCACGGGATTTACGTGTTTTTTTTTCTTATTATCAACTATTGGGCTGACGCTTTTCATGGTTTTTTCTTGCTGGGGTATTTTTGGGACTCTATCCGGGAAAATAGAAACCAAAAAAAGAGTTGTAGTGCAACTTGTTTCATGTCGCTAGTAGATTTTCTGGCCATAATAGTGATATGAAATACATTGTATTTTTATTTCCTATTGCCTGCGGTTATTGCGGTACTGTATGACATATACCGCAATATATCAGCAATCCCGAATCGGGGGAACAATCAGCAGGTGGGGCATAGATAAATGATCTACGATAATTCGCCTTATGGTATAGTTAATTCCACATCATACCCATGCCTCGCTTATGGTCATATCGTCAGACAGGAGAATACAAGGACAATTGATACAGTAGTGCACATGTTACCATCATGTGCACCCGCTTCGGTCCTGTGTGAAACGCGCAATAAAAGGTGGTTGTGCAGATACGTAATACTAGGTTCATGGGCGAAACAAGGGCAAGATGCGACTCGGAGGTCATCATTTGCTCAATACCCACTTGAAGGTGAACTTGATATTGAAAATGCGAAACGAAACTGGTGTCATGCATGATGTTAGAACATTTCCAGCAAGAACATTCCCTTTTCAAGCCGTACAGAGCAAAGGGTTTGCTTATTGGAACTATCGTCAATAATCACATCTCCTATCAAATATTACATCATTCGGCATTTGGTCTCGCAATCAACTGTTCGTAGTCATCAGGCCCTCATGTTGTCCTCGTTCACAATATGAATGAAGTTCATAGATTCCTTGGATCGTGGGATCAGACGTAGTTCGTAGGGTTTGGGATGCCTGCCAAAAAGATCATTAGAGAAGGGATATGGAAAAGGTGTTAGCGTGGAGCACATACACAACAATCCCACTGATGTTGTCTACTCGGGGAATGATCTCCTTTCCGGTATCATCGACAGCACGGGCGATCTCGTAACACAATAAAAGATAAACTACTGTGAGCCATGCAGAATCCATAGCAAGGTGTCGTCCAGGGCAAATCCTATACCGAATCAAGTCAGAAGTAGTCACATCTTGCAGACTACATGATCTTACCGCCTTCCAAAACCGAATGCACCTCCTGCAACTGGATCTGAGCTCCCATGCCCTTCCTTGCTTTCTCGTGACAGGAAACGTTCCGGCATAAAGCGCTCAGGTTCAGGATAGAGTTCTTCATCTCTTGTGATAGCCCTGCGACTCGGTTGGATGGTGGCGAAAAAAAGGCACACGACAGTACGTACCAGTTATTTCCAATTACAGTTGCTCCTAGTGGTAGTCAGTTAACACTTAGTTTACCAGTTGCAAACGCACCCTTTGGAATGTAATGGTTCTCGTAAATATCATCGTGAAGGGCTCTATGAGGGACGCCTTGAGGACAGCATCAACAAAGAGTGTTGATGAAGTAACTCTGATGGCTCAAACCTAATGGAGTAGGAGGGTTCCAGCGCAATGTTTCTAGCAACATTGCATCAATGTAAGGCAGAGCAGAGCGGTCAGGGAAGTCTGGTAGGCGGTTTGGGCCAATTACAGTTTCAAGTTCCTTGCGAGCACGGGCTTGTGCCTCGGGGTATAACACCATGGCTAAGAACCAGGACTCGATCAGCGAAACAGTCTATATTTCAAGGCTTGCTCAGCCCAGAATCTTGTGGTCAAGGAAAGCGTGACATACAGTATCTGATCCAGCTGGCGGGGGGTAATATGAATGAGATTACAAAATCACAAAAAATCAGTCCACACAGTACCAGCATAAGCAATTCCAGCACAGTTCTTTGCAACTTCCGCTATTGTGGGATCACCAGTTGCCTCGGCCTTTTCGAGCTGCTTCGATATGAAGCATGGTAGCCCAGCACCGGAGGCCTGTCAATTATCTTTCATGTTACTATCTGACGAAGTATGCTCAAACAATCTTACCATGGACTTCTCTACCGATCCAAACGGTTGTTCTCGCAGTTGCTGTGTGAAAACAGACCATTGAAGCGCGTCTTTCTTAAATTTCGCGCCAGGAAACCAGGCTGTATGATTTTGTTGGGTAGAGATATGGAAAGCAGAAAGCAATACACACATGGAATGTACTTGAGTGCAGGAAGATATTCAACAAGGTATGTTCCCGCATGAACGACTTGAAGAAGCGGTTCAACGGCTTTCTTCATAAGCTTGATATAGTCGTCGTTCTTTGATTTCACATCGTAACCGTAGACCACCCGTAATACAATACCCCCCGCAAGTCTATTATACGATAATGTACCTGTGTTGATGTGATGAGTAAAGTTTTGGCGTACTGTCGGATATGATCTCTGAAATCTTTCGGTGAAGCAAAAAGGTTAAGAACAAAATTAGCCGCCGCGTGTCGCAAGACAGGGTGGTACTCCGGGATAGCTCGTGATTGGAATTGCTGGTGAAAGACTCTCCTATGTTGCCTACGGACAAGAGAATCAGTGTTTCACTCCCTACTAGTTGTCTTAGAGAATCAAGTACCTCCACCTGTCCGAGTAAGGCATATGAACAAGATCCCAATCCCATCCCATTAACTCATTTGCCATAATCATACGTGGGCGATCTGAATAGATCGTTGACCGCTTCTCAAAGAGGTCATTGATTACTTTAAGCGAGTTCAAGATGACCAAGGGTTGACCGAGGGTTTGAAGATAAATGATATCGCCATAATCCTTGGCCCATTCCGTGTACGTTAACCAGGCGTGGTCGTGAGGGACCCTGCATCCAAAAATTGGCCATCCTTTTGGTCCTGGAGGTAACGAAACGTGACTTGATATACGACGGCGCCAGCGATTATAGAGAAGGAAGAAGACGCAAGCAAGAAACAAAAACAATGCATCCATAATACTTCAGGAAAGGTTGCGCTGGGAAAAGTTACAGGTCGCCTGGGGACCTTCGAAGTTGCTCACATCATCAAGACGGACGGTTACTGTTAAGTGCCGGATTCCCAAGGTTGTTCTTCATGGGGTTACGTAAAAATGAACCAAGCAAGGTGTGATGCATCAAATGACTCATGCCAGAAATAGCTCTGTCATCAGCGATGCTGCTCCGAGTCTATCATGGAGTAAAAGCCTGGAATTGGACAGACATTGACCTGATATCCCAAGATTTTCAGCTTCCTCGCCAATAATAACCTTTGAAGCACTTGATCCGTTCGATAGCTGGTTGAGTGCTCAAGCTCAAGCCTGACTTACCCAAAATCCTATGTGAAAGTAAGAAATTACAGCTGAATTCAAGTTGTTCATTTTTGCGACAATTCGCCGAAACTGCAACCAAATAAGACCAAATCGATATGTCCTCTCTTTCGCTCAACTAGGACCGACGGTCCGCTCGCTATTTTCTGGCCTTTGCCAGCGATTAGGCGAATCTATACACTGTCTCGCTGCTATGATATAAAGTTGTTGTCCTCCTCAGAAAACGAACTTGAGTTCCCATGCAGCTTCCACTCACGTTGTTTCTTGTTCACCTCACCTGCGTACATGGTTGGAAAACACTTCGTGTACCCCATGCAGAAGGGCGAGATGATACACCCACATTAACTGCGCTTCTGCACAATTTTACGATGGATTCGACTATCTTGTTTGAAGAAGGTCATATATATAATATTTGGACTCCATTGGCGTTTCCGAGCGGACTCCAGAATGTTGAAATCAGAATTGAAGGTAATTTAACCTACCCTGACGATATAACAACCGTTCAAGGTGAGTACTATAGTACTAGGAGCACCTGCAATTGGACTTTATTGACAGAGTCAAAGGTATTGTTGGTTCGTCTGTGCGTATCAAGCATTTCAGCTTGGAATGTATGTAATATGTTAATTACCTTACAGTCATTCCCCGGGGCATGGTAGGGTATTAACATTGGAGTTGTAAAAGGCACCTGAATACGGTAACTACAGGTTTTCCTTCAACGGCGGGACAAATGTTACCCTTAGGGGCTCCCGAAAGCCTAACTGGGGCTGGGTAGATGGACATGGTCAAGCTGTACGTGCCCAAAAGCAGCAGCTTCTCTCACCTTGTCCGTTTGACCCCTTACCCGTAGTGGTGGGATGTCAACGAACAAACAAACAGGCCTCATGGGTGGTCTTTCAAAAAGATCACCAATGGTGTGATCAGGGATATGAAGATATGGAAGGTATGTTTCTTGCCGCTACCAAGGATAGGTTAACAATCGGATGATAGCCGGTTGCATGGAATTTCGCAACGAGTGGATCGGTGAACCTTCATGCATTTAATAATAGAATATCTGCACTCTCAGACACTGATGTGCGTCCATTCCGTTTGAGTGACCATCTGAAGAATATAACACTATCCTGCCCAGTCTTTTCCATTCAACACGTAAGTTGATGTCCAGGTGCTCGTGTCAATTTATTCTTAAGATAGTCTATCACATTGACATTAGAGATGGTATGGACTATCCCCCAGCTTGACATTGTTGTATCATCACTTACGGACTGCCTTGAAGGTTTCTCTGCGGGCGGAACCAACATGCTCTTTGAGGATAACTTTATCCAGAATGGAGACGACTGTCTCACTATTGGAAGTGGTGCCAAAAACATTCATTTCAGGAATTCGTACTGTGAAGGAGGACATGGACTGTCCATTGGATCACTTGGCAAGGGAGGATCAGTTGCCGATGTCCAGGATGTTCTGTACGTGGTTGTCCATTACGAATTGCTTTGTCCACCCTGGCTAAATATTCTATCTATAGTATCGAGAATGTGATCATGGTACGTTTGATCAGACTCCATTCATGGTCTAGGTACTAACGAAAGAAACAGAGAAGCACACTCTACGGTGCTAGGTTCAAGAGTTGGACAGGAGGAAATGGCTTGGCACGAAAGTATGATCTGGGTTTCAAAAGCTTTAAACTCGTTTCTTGATGAGCAAACACAGTATCACTTGGAGGAATATCGCTCTCGAGGATGTCCCATTCCCAGTAAGCATACTTGATTATTCCCTTCCCCTCGGACTGAGTATAACCATATCCTTAGATCTATATTACCCAAAAGTAGGTCACATTCCCCAGCGCCAAGTATTATTCAACTGATTTCTTTCTTCAAAGTTACTGGGATCAGGGGGTTAGTCATCCTTTCTCGGTTTTTCTTCTCTCATCGTTCGGATTTAGGTCGGCCCTAAAACAAACTCTTCGAGCATAAACAACACACGCGTCCAGGACTTCCTATTTGATGGATTTTTTGGCACAATCCGCGAGTAAGCCTTCCTTCCTTCCCTCGAATATATTTTCTTGACAAGTCGGGTTAGCATACCCTACGTTGAAGGATCTTGTGTGACTGATCCATGCTGGTACGCTGTCCCTGGAGCAACTGGCAAGGAAGTAGCCATTCTCGACTTGTATCCTGATACGGGTAAGACACAACCAATTTTTCGCTCTCTCTTGATCACACAGCGTGATTTATTGCTGAAAATGACGAATAGCTTCCAATGTCATTGCAAAGGACATTTTCGCGCGGACGCAAACCGGGTCTGCAGTGGCAGTTATGTGTAATTCAACGACGGTGAGAAATATTCAGGTTGAAATCAATAGCTTGTTTATACCAATGGAGTTAGGTAACAAATGACGTTGGATTCAAATGCTGGAATGGACCTTTTGTCCGTACGAGTGCTGGATTTTAACTGTTAATTTAGAGTAAAAGAGTACTGCAGCTGTATGATGCGTTCTCGAGTATAGAACAGCACTTAAGGAGTGCTATTGTTTGCTGGCTTTATTGATCCGCTATCGTGTTTTAATTCTTCATGGGTGATCACACGGACCAGTCCCTTCATGAATGGAGCTTTGAAATGACCATCCTCCTAACTAACTAGATAACACGCTGTTCTCAGTGTCAATCGTTCGTCCCCAAAAACTCATCAAGTAGGTCTGCACAAAACATTTTAACAGGTAACAAAGGTATGCCCCGAATGACCTACTCGCTGTCCATGACACGAAGTGATCTAGCTCCAGTTCTATCACGTGTAATTGATATCCATGTGTCGGAATACTGGACATGTACATTGGGAATCGCGAGGATTGTGTGTCGATCAAATTCATCAAAACCACCCTCGATTAAAATTGAATTTTCTGGGCGCTCCAAAGACAGATCACGATACCCAAAATGTTCGAGGTGACTCTCGGGATGGGTGAATCGCGAAAAGATCATAGGCCCAAGTTGACCAGAGGCACCACGAGCGCGTGAAAGATGGAGAATCTTCAATTTCGGGCAAAGGACATCTGCAGGGCTTGACGTGTATGTTAGCTCGGCTAATAGTTCAGCGGTAAACCAGACAGTGGTGCCGCCTAGGATACGGAGTTCAATAAGTGAAGTACTACTTGGGGAATGTAAGGTACTGGATAACCAATCTGAACGAGTCTCATAGGAACCTATCGCCAATGACAGAATTCTACAGCGTGATCGCAAAAGGAATCGTGGCAGTTCATCACCATGGCCAGTGATGAGAAGGTGAGAGAGTTGTGGAAGGACGAGCCATGCAAGATATGAACATGGAATCACCAAGCTGTGTATGTTACAATGTGTAAGAGAATTCAGTGTAGGAGGTGAGCCCTGCCAGTGGCCACCCATGCAATGGAAATGCAATAACGTTTTGGCTTCTACAATATACTTGCTAGCGATTTCAGGTCGAGTATACCAGGTGCGGAGACGCAGAAGCTTCGCTCAAGGAATAACGTCATTTTCTGTTGAGAGGTTTTCTAACCAAGGCCAATTGAGATGTATCAGAGATGGGCATGATACAAAGGGAAAATCTATAATATTGGACATATCACCAATGTAGTAGAAATCCAGGACACGAAGAAGTGGTGCGCATGTCGCTTTGAACATGCTGTGGGCACTGGAGCCTCGGAAATAGAACTCGCTCCATCGATGAACTTGATCCAGTAGATCTTGAAATACCACGTTCTCGAATGGATCTGGATTTTGGCAGCAGTAATGGATGAAAAGTGGTACAGAACCTGCCCGTTCCATCATAATGCGAATACATCTTGAAATATTGGCCAATGTTCCAAGATCATGATCGTAGAGATTAGAGTGATATTCACTATCCGGATTGAACGAATAGACGGCATCATTGAACGCCTCAGAAACATGAGCAAAATCGCGTGGAATCCAGATTTGTGCCCACAGACTAGGGGTCGATAGCGTCGCTTCCCGCCACGATGAACAAACTTGACTGAGGATGAATGGAATTGGCTGCTCGTTTGGGCCTCCTGATCCGACCACCTTCTGAAAGATATCAACAAGGATGTTGTGAAATAATTGTTGGATAGGACTATCTTCCATATATACTCCTAAAGGATATAATGACAACGGAGTGAATCTTGGACAGATCAGTACATACCTTGTCTTCCGATTTCCCTGGTGTTTTCAAGTTTTGTTGCAAGAGATCCGCGCCACCCGTGTCAATCCAGCCAGGTGATTATTGTTGAATTACGGAGTAAAACGTGGCTTAACAGGGTCATTGCGTGCCTGGCGTGTACGAGTCTGTTAGGATTAAGAATGCATATTTGGCAAGCAAGGGTCAGCCGACTATGCCCCTGGCAGTCGACAATTGCCTAATTGGAAACGTTTAGTAGAGGTATTACACTGCCATACTCCGGCTGTGCCCATGACCACACCATTCATTAACATGTGGATATAGGTTTTACTTCCGCCCTTCAGAACAACCCTCCAATGTCTCTGGATTTCTTCTACGAGAACACTAGTTCATTAATCCAATACAATGAGCATTGGTCTGCAAAGCGTGATACGGCCTCGAACACCACATATCACATGGCTAGTCCGGGTGCCCTCTGCTTTATAGTAACAAATTGTACGTCATAATATGCAGAATCTACTCAAGGCCAAACATTTGGTACAGATTCACCAGTCCTCATTGTTGGCTTCATTAAAGGACTCCCAGGCGATAAATGGTCATTCAGGTTTACTTTGGGCAGCGGATTGCCTGTCACTCGTACCTTGATAAGTGATGGGACCGGCAACCATCAACTATTCTACCAGACGCCAAGATCAAGTGACGGTTACCCAAACGATTTACAAATGACACTGATTTCATCCCCAAATATTACTAGCTCGGATGAAGCCCGAAGCGCAAATCTCGTCGGGTTCATGATCTCACCAATGCATATAATGGGATTTGACGACATTTTTTTAGACCGAGTAAAGAACAACGCTACACAAGTTATCTATTCACCTGGGTGGAGGCATTATTCAGGATCCAACCACTTATTTGGGGGTCTCTATATACCACCGTCGCAAGGAACAGCAACGCTCATGTTCAATGGTATACCAACTCGGTGCTTTGTTCAGTAATTTAAGATGTCTCACCTTCCTAGGCATTGGTGTTCTTCCTGTCGTATTCTACAACTATAGCTACCCGTTCAACATTACAGCCTATCTTGACAACAAAGCTATTCCTTCATCGAATTTCACATCGCGGCTAGCGCCTGACCCGCTTTCAAAAGGTATTGTTCAAGAGTGGCCCCTCCTGCAATACTCAGGGCTTCCTTTCGGCTTACACAATCTTACACTTGTATATTCTTCATCTGAGAATGATGCGATTCCCAAATCAGAGTTTGCTTTTGGTCTTGAGTATTTTTCGGTCTTGGTGCCGACTGGGCAACAGAGTGACGGTGATCCCCGCCTGATCACTGCTGGTGGGAAAGGGGCAATAGCCGGTGGTGTGATTTTCTTTGTATGTCTGGTGGTATTATGTCTGCTCTTCTGGGGAAAATTCAGATCTAGTTCGTTCTTTTTACTCTCAACCTCTGGGAAGCATACATACTGAAGTGCTATTAGGACATAGTAAACAAAGAATGGAAGGCGCCACCAACTCATTCAAGAACAGTGAACCGATAGCGCTTGTTCAGCTTATCAATTTGTTTAAATGGAAATTAGAGCATGATCACCATCCTCAAACGATTCATGTATTACCTGATTTCAGAACCAAGGTAATCAACGTTCAGTCGGGATTGGCGGAACAGGTAATACGATTGCTTTATCTTTCATGTGTGGCTAATGTAGCCAGACAGAGTGTCGGGAAGAGCGATGAGAATAGCCGCAGGAAAGATGCCATGAGAGAGAGAGATAGCCAAATTGACAAGATGCATGAGATCACTATAAATCAAGCAATCGTGAATTGGTGCAAAGAAGTAAGCATTGGAGCAGTCCCATTAACAATCGATGTCCACTCCATCCAACAACTTCATGAATCCTTTTTGTTTATCTGATGTCATTTGCTACTGTCACCTCTCCCCGACCGCAAAACTTAAAGTTACCCAAACGTGGTAAGGTGTCAGTCATGTCGCTTATGGCCTTGTTCACTGACTGTGCTTCTGCCAAATTTTACAACGGATTTGACTATCTTATCAACCGTTCAAAGTGAGTATTTCGAACACTGGCACCTACAACTGGATTTTATTGACAGAGTTAAAGGTATTGGTGGCTCATCTGTATGTGTCAAGCATATCAACTTGAAATGTGCATGATATGTTGACTGACTTACAGCTATTCCTTGGAGCATGGTGTTAGCAGCAATCTAAGATAATATCAATATCTCAGTGATAACGGAAACACTGAGGTGTGAGTGGGAAATTTTCGTGTAGATAAGGTTAGGTACAAAATAAGGACAAACACAGACTTAGCCATGTGCGAGCTCGTACTCCAACACGTGGTACAGTTTTCATATTGTGAGTTGTGCAATCATGACGAACCTGAATACAGGTTTTCCTTCAACGGCGTGACAAACGCTACGCTCTGTCCTCCTAACTAACTATATAGCATGATGTTCCCTCCAAAACTCGTCAAGGCTGAAAGTATGAGACCTGGGCCTGTACGAACCATTTAACAGATGACAAATGTATGTCCTGAATGACCTACTCCTTGTCCATGAAACGAAGTGAACCAGTTCCAATTCTATCACGTGTAATTGATATCCATGTGTTGGAACACTGGACATGTACATTGGGAATCGCGAAGATTGTGTGTCGATCAAATTCATCAAAACCACCGTCAATCAAAATTGATCTTTCTGGGCGCTCTAATGAGAAATCGTAATACTCAAATTGTTCAAGGTGACTTTGCGGGTGGGTGAATCGTGAGAAGACCATAGGTCCAAGTTGACCAGAAGCACCACGAGCGCGTGAAAGATGGAGAATCTTCAAATTCGGGCAAAGCACTTCTGAGGAGTGTGACGTGTATGTTAAGTCGGTTAATAGTTCAGTGGTAAACCAGACAGTGGTACCAACTGGAAGACAGAGCTCGGTGAGCGAAGTACTGCTCGGGGAATGTAGGATGCTAGATAAGCAATCTGTGCGAACCTCATAGGAATTAAACGCCAATGATTGAAGTCTACAATTTGATCGCAAAAGGAAATGCGGGAGTTCATCGGTATGGCCGGTGACGAGAAGGTGAGAGAGTTGTGGAAGGACAAGCCATACGAGATATGAGCAGGGAATTACTAAGCTTTGTAGGTTGGGGTGCGTAAGAGAACCCGGTGCAGGAAATGGGCCCTGCAAGTGGCCACCCATGCAATGGAAATGCAATAACGATTTGGCTTGTACAACATACTTGCTGACGATTTCAGGTTGAATGTACCAGGTGCGGAGACGCTGAAGTTTCATCCAAGGAATAACACTATTTTCTGTTGGGAGGGACTCTAACCAAGGCCAATTAAGATGTATCAGAGATGGGCATGATACAAAGGGAAAATCTATTGCATCGGCCATACCACCAACGTAGTAGAAATCCAGGACACGAAGAAGTGGTGCGCACGTCGCTTTGAACATGCTGTAAGCACCAGAGCCTCGGAAATAGAACTCGCTCCATCGATGAACTTGATCCAGTAGATCTTGAAATACCACGTTCTCGAATGGATCTGGATTTTGGCAGCAATAATAGATGAAAAGTGGCACCGAACCTGCCCGTTCCATCATAATGCGAATACATCTTGAAATATTGGCCAATGTTCCAAGATCATGATCGTGGAGATCAGTGTGATAATCGCTATATGGATTGAACGAATAGAGGGCGTCATTGAATGCTTCAGAAACGTGAGGGAAGTCGCGTGGAATCCAGATTTGTGCCCACAGATTAGGGGTTGCTAGCGTTATTTGCCGCCAGGACGAACAAACTTGACTGAGGATGAATGGAATTGGCTGCTCGTTTGGGCCTTCTGTTTCGACCAGCTTCTGAAAGATATCAACAAAGATCTCGTGGAATAGTTGTTGTATAGGACTATCTTCCATATATACACCTGAAAAGACATGATGACAATAAAACGAATATTAGGCAGATCAGTGCATACCTCGTATTCTGTTTTCCCTACTAGTACGTTCAACTTGAAGTTCTTATTGAAAGACTCTCGTGTCACTCTACTACTAGTATGGCTCACTTCGTTCCCACATCTGCGGTCATAGTGGGGGCGGGTTAATCAAGGCAGGTGATTATCATTCAGAAATAGCCCATAGCATAAGGAATGGCCGTTGACAGTTTATTGTACCTTTTGCGAACATCTTCTGGCACCACTGTTCAAAGCTACGTGATCACGCGGTCACAGTGGGGTGGCTCAAAGGGCTTGTTGTAGCCTATTTGGTTAGTTTCCCCTTTTGTCCAGTGTATGTACCTGATGTAGTGCTATTGCAAGGCCAAGGGCCTTGAAACCTCTGTTGAGAAGACTGGCTCCCAGAGGGAGTTGCCCAGTCTGGTGTCGAAATTATATGCTC